>NW_010729403.1:110432-122507 GCF_000365185.1 Nelumbo nucifera
CAAGGAACAGTGTTGCACTCTCTTCTTATATGGATCCCGGGAATTAAAACCTTTTGCAAATATTTTGGAAACCATAATATATATACTTTTATATCTCATATAAAATATATTTTGCAAAACAAATCTCAACGATTGAAATATTTGAGCCCCAAAGCTTATCTAATCTGCAGATAAGATTGAGAAGAGTTCTAATCCAAATACAGATTTGGATAAGGGCAACTCCTGATATGATTAGGAGGTTTTCTTAGTCTTTAAGCAACTGGAGGAAACCCTATTCGAATTACAAGAATTCGAACCCTAGGGATTTGACAGAACACTCTGTAGTTTTGAGATAGGATCTCAGAAACCCTAGAGAAGAAAAAGCAGTTTGCCATGTTCTTCTCTAGCCTTCTCCTTCAGTAGCCACCACCATCTACTGCAGTTCGATTTCTCTATGAGAGAAAAGATCAAGAAAGAGTTCTTGATATCAGTCTTTGCTGAAAGGCTGATTCATTTCGGTGCTCGTTGTTTCCAAAGGATTCTTGTGAAGGACTCAGTGTGTAGGACGCACTTTGCTGGTTCTTCTTTGGGCGTGAACACCAACTTTGGGAGATATTATTTCTCTGGATTAGGTATAATCACTCCCTTCTCTTTTGGTTCACATCTGGTTCGGTTCTGGTTCAAGTAGGATCATCGAATCTTGATTCTAAAATTAGGGAATGTGATTCCCATTTAGAAGGTAGGTAGGAAATTTTTGAAATTCGCCCACCCATTCCGCAATAGTTTTGGCATCCATACGATGGATTCTACCATCCCTTTCAGTGGTATCACAGCCACAGGTTCGAATATTGAACCAGGAAATTAGATCTGAACCTGCGCAATTCAGTAGAGGTTGTTCTATCCGGATATTGCGCAGTTTGTTGTTTTATTTCAAGAAACTGTTTCTTGTTGAGGGCGATTGATCTAAAATTAATTTTGTTTAAATCTGAAATTTATTTAGAATTGTTCCTTTATTTATTTTTGATTTAATGAATTGTTCATACCTGGAGATCGAAGTGCAGATTTGGCACAGATTGTCTGCGCATTCTCTTTTTGTAATTTCTATTTAATTCAGTCTGTAAAATAATTTTTTTTTTATTTTTATTTTTCTAGACTGAATGTATAGGATTCAATCAAGGATGTAATTAATGAATAGAAATAGGATTTCTGTTTTATTTTATTTTCTTGATTGAAGAAGACGGCGGCGCTGGATATTTGCAGATGGAGGGATCGCATTATGCGTTTTGCAGTTTATGAAACTTTAACCCTAGTGACTAACCTCTGCTTTGCAGGTGGTGCGAACAGTCCATGTCTAATTTATGATTGTCTAAATTCAGAAATATTAATTTTAGATCTTTCCTGAATTAATTCTTGAATTGAAAATCAGTTTCGGACCATCTCGGACCAGATTGGACCGAATCTAGGGTTCGAAATGGTACTGTTTTCAGTCCAGTTTTCTCACACTTTCAGGCCCAAATCTGATGTTCAATTGCAGGGATAAATTCGACCCAACCTGTAAAGTGTAGTTTTAAAGAGTAAAAACTGCAAAAGCCCAGTTTTGTGAGAAAAGTTATATGGGCCGAAATGCTAACTGCTATTCAGCCCATATACCTAGATGATATTAATTGTTAATATTGTGTTTTTGTTGTTAAGCAATTTTGTATGCCCTTAGCTCCAATCAGTTTGATGTACTTATGACATTTATTGTAAATGAATAAAGTACATATTTTATTCATGTTCCTGTGGTGTGTTTTTGTGTAAAACCCTTAAACTGGACACTTATGAGACTCGTGTTAGTTTAGAACGTTCACAGCCAGTGGGTCGGTCTGGGGAGACCTATCCTGACAAGGCTGACACATCAATGTGAGTAGAGAGTGCAGCATTGTTCCTTGCAGCCGAGGGAGAGGTCCTCTCTTGTCGGGCAGTGCTTGATCATTATGGGCTGAGAGGTTAAGTGTAAGGTCATTTGGGATGATACCTGATGGGCTAATCTTGCACCTGCCCATAGTCCCTGGGTTTTTATAAGATGGTTTGGCCCAGGGACCACTTAGTGTAAGTGTTGGGCCCATAGGGTCCATGTGATGGGCTCAAGGGGTTCAATAGGTCCTCCAGTGAATTCGGCCAGGCCTTGTAACAGAGGTTGGGCCGAATCCATGTGGCTGGTGTGTAGATCAATGCTTGGGTCCCACGCTATACAAAGAAGCCCAACTGGGTAGTAGTTTGGAAGACATTTGAGCACTTGATTCTTGTTGGGCCTAAAGCTCATTTCGAACAGGGCTGATTTGATCAGTCATTATTAGGGGGCGGATCTGAGATTAGGATGAGCCCAAAAGCTTATCTAATCTACAGATAAGATTAAGAAGAGTTCTAATCCAAATACAGATTTGGATAAGGGCAACTCCTCATATGAAGTTTTTCTTAATCATTAGGCAATTGGAGGAAACCCTTTTCGATTTTACAAGAATTCGAACCCAATGGAACACATAACACACCTTGCAGTTTTGAGATAGGATCTCAGAAACCCTAGAGAAAAAAAGTAGTTCGCCACCTTCTTCTCTATTTTCCTCCTGTTGTAGCGGCCACCATCTATTGCTGTTCGATTTCTCTGTAAGAGAAAGATCAAGAAATGTTCTTGATATCAGTCTTTGCTGAAAGGTTGATCCAGTTCGGTGCTCATTGCTTCTAAAGGATTCTTGTGAAGGATTCAGTGTGTAGGACACTCTGCTGGTTCTGTTCCACAGTTGCTGTGCCATCTTCAGCAGGAACAGATCTTGGTGTCTTCTTTGGGCGTGAACACCAACTTTGGGAGATATTATTTCTCTGGATCAGGTATAATCATTCCCTTATCTTTTGGCTCAGATCTGGTTTGGTTCTGGTTCAAGTAGAATCCTTGAATCTTGATTCTAAAACAGGGAATGCGATTCCCAGTTGGAAGGTAGGTAGAGAATTTTTGAAATTTGCCCACCCATTCCGCAACCTTTTTGGCGTCCATACGATGGATTCTACCATCCCTTTCAGGCACAATGGCATTAAACATCTTAGGTAGAGGGGGGTCGGGTTTTACCTCATGTGATACTTGTTCATCCTCTTCTTTCTACTCTTTATCCTCTTTCTTTGGTGAAGTAGGTTGTGACTGTAATTCCTTCCCACTTCTTAGCACCACTGCACTCGCATTCTCCTTGGGATTGACTATCGTCTGTGATGGTAGCTTTCCAGAGTTCTACGCCTCCAACTTGCTAATAGAAGTAGCAAGTTGACTAATTTGGTTCCCTAAGTCTGAATGCTGGCCCTTGTTTCCTATTGGAATTGCTGAGTGTTAGTCGCAAGAGCCTTAACGATCCCATCTAAAGACATACCTGAACTTGAGGGTTGAATTTGAGCTTGGGTAGGTGCTAGAATTGGGTGCTGTCTGTTGAAAGCTTGGGGCTGGAATCTCTGTGGCCCTCCTTGATTTTCGTAGCTCAAATTGGGATGATCCCTCCACCCAGGATTGTAATAGTTAGAATAGGGATCATACTTGCATTGAGGTTGGCCCGGAAATCCTCCTACGACACTAACTTGCTGCATCGAACCTTCTTGTAATGGTGAGCACATATCCGTAGGATGCCCAGGAATCGAGCATATGCCACAAACCCTTGCCGTTTGTATTTGCCTTACAACCATTTGACGAACCAAAGCTGTTAGATTAGATATTTGACTTTCCAAATTAGAATGGCTTACCTCATTAACACGTCTGATAGCACCATCTGTTTTTGCTCCAAATTGTTGGGAATTTTCGGCCATGTTGAAATCAATTCCCTTGCCGCTTCGGGTGTTTTATTGACCAAGGCTCCTCCACTAGCTGCACCTACCATACTTCTATCCATAGGTTGGAGTCCTTCATAGAAGTATTGGATTAATAGTTGTTCAGGTTTTTGGTGGTGTGGGCAGCTAGCACAGAGTTGTTTAAACCTTTCCCAATACTTGTATAGTGTCTCACCACTAAACTGCCGAACCCAACAAATCTCCTTCCTAATATTTGCAGCTCGTGATGCAGGGAAATATTTATCTAAAAACATCCTATTCATCTTATCCTATGTACGTATTGAACCAGGAAGAAGAATATATAACTAGTCCTTTGCTTTATCTTGTAAAGTAAAAGGAAAAGCTAAGTTTTACCTGATCCTCAGTCATACCCCGTGGTTTCATGCTTGAACAGACGACATGGAACTCTTTATGATGCTTATGAGGGTCCTCACTTGAAAATCCATGAAAAACAGGAAGCAATTGAATCAAACCCGATTTAAGTTCAAAAGCTACCTCGAGAGTGGGATAGATTATGCATAAAGGCTGCTGATTCATGATTGGTGCAGCTAACTCTCTTAGCGTTCTTTCTCTATCAGCCATCCTTTTTCCTCTTCAAAAATGGGTCGATCACAAGTTGTCAATAATTAATTCTAATCACACCTTACAACAAAATTGTTGTAACAGTGATACCAGGTCGAATCCCACAAAGAGCCAGTAATTAATTTCTCAGCCGAATGTGCAATTTAAAGAGTGGGAAATTTGAATAATTAAAATTCTAAAATAACAATTAAAGCAAAATAGCAAATAACAATCAAGGAAAATTCAGTCTTACCGAATTCTGATCCAAGGGTTCAGATTGAGTCAATTGGTCATCAATCCTAAGTAAAATTCAGCAATCTTGCAATTCAAATTTTTAACCTTGGGATTTGTTAGAATAGCCATAATAAACCTCGTGTTTTCCTGAATTAGTTGACCAAACCCAGCATTCGGTCAATTAATGATAGCAAGAATCTTTGTGAAAACAGTTAAACCAAAATAACAATAATTGAGATAGTTGTAATTATCGAATCTTGTTCCATTGATTCCCCTTAGGTTAAAATATACCCATACATTGGTCAAAGGCTGTCACGAACAATTGRCCCATGTAGGATAATAACCTAATTGCTACTTGTATCACTATTCATGACAATTACGGATCATCGAACTATGGATAGCAGTAGGAAGATCAACATTAATTAATTTGTCAGGCTAATTAACATTAACATCCATAAGAACATGCACAAGAATCAATGAATACTTGAATTAAAAGCAAGAATTTAAATTAAACACAGAACCTCACGATGACAATTGAATCGAAAATCCCCCTTGAATCAGAAAAAAAAAGCTTAGCCGCTCATGGTTGTTGACTCCCTCTTGCTCTGCTTCCTAGATGGATGGACTGATCTTTTGTTTTGATTGAGTGCTTCAGTGATTGAGTGATGCTTAAAGCTGGTCCGCCCCCCCTTTATATAGCTTTAGGAGGAGGGGTTCTCTCCAACTCCTCTTAGGAGATTATCCTCAAAAATAGAAAGTCCTAATCAGTTTTGATCTAATCATATCCTATATCTTATCTAGTAATCTCTCCACGGCTTTCCTGCGAATTGGGCTTCAGTTGTGAACTGGGCTTTACTACGAATTTTTTCCGACTTCGGGCCCAATTTTGACCTCGATTCAGATCGAATCTGTCAAAACCCAAAACACGAGAGTTGTGGAGTTCTCCCTTATCTTTCCTGTGCATCTTGAATCATCCCAATCGGAGTTGGGAGTTGAGAGTTATGCCCCGATTACTGAACGGTGCTGAAACTGTGCAAAATCATCCGATTAGTCTTTTTTTCCTCCATTTGCCTTCTTGTTTGCCCTGAATCGAAATACAAGAGTAATGAGTCCAATTAAGTGCTAATTTAATGTAGAAGAATGAACATTTGGGGATAAAAATATGATACTTTTTATTCCCATCACCTTAGCTTCAATCAGTTTTGATGTACTTTTGATATTTAGTGTAAATAAATAAAGTACATGTTTGATTCATGTTGTGTGGTATATTTCTGTGTATGACCCTTAAACTGGACACTTAATGAGACTCATGTTTGTTTAGAACATTCACAGCCATTGGATAAGTTTGGGGAGATTTATCCTGTCAAGGCTGACACTGGTGTGCTGCCAAGTGTTGGGGTGGCTTGTCTCAGCCGCCAGGGTGAGACCCAAGGCTCATGCAGTGTAGGATTACTGGAATCCTTGAACCGGACCAGATTTCCAGTATTGCCCTGGACCTTGGAGATTGATGGGCGAAACTAGAAAGTTACACCTGACCCCTAGACCCGATTATGGTACTGCACTAGGTGTCGGATTGGGCTGTCTTTGATATGCCAATCAGTGAGATTCTTAGCAGGGGTCAAAACCTGGGTATGTTGGGACAGTCTGAGAATTTAGTAACCTCTTTGGGCATGAACACCTACATTGGGAGGAGCTTTCTTGCGTAGATTCCATATCAGGTATTCATCTCCCTAATCTTGGTTTCAGATTTGGTATGGTTTGTTTCAAGAACAAACCTTGAAAAATGTAGTTTTTCTAAATCAAGGAATAGAATTCCCGGAAGGAAGGAAGAAATTTTTGAAAATTTTCCCAGCCACCCTGCATGGTTCGGCCATCCATATGATGGATCTCCCTTCCCTTTAGTGGTATCAGAGCCATGTTCAAGTCTTGAACCAAATCTGGACCAGATCTGAACCTACGCAAATGAGTAGAAATTAATAATGGGCGTGTAGATCTGAAATTAATTCTTTATTATTCTTTAATTATTATGGAATGGTTCTGTAATTGTTTCTTGGATTCATAGGCTATCGTGTGATGGAAATTGAATTCTTTAAAGGTGGCAAGATTTGCACACCCTACAATTTTTCTTTCTATTCATTTTGTTCTGTGAATAATTTTTTTTTTATTTTTAGACAAAATGTATAGGATTTGATGTGATGTAATTAATAAAAAATAGGTTTTTCTATTTTTTCACGTCTGAGGACTTGTTGGAACACATGGAAGAAGAGAAGACATTTATAGTTTGAGAAACTACAATATGCGATTTACAGATATCAAATTCGCTTTTTGTGATTAACCCTTTATTTTGCAAGTATTGCAATCACACGTACAACCCTCTGATATTTTTTCTTGCTGATTCTTGATTGTCTTTAATCGTTTGTAATTAATTTCAGATCACAATCTTGAATTGAATATTGCAATGGACGCCAAACCCTAGGCCGATTTGACCCAAGATTGGTCCAAACTGGTTGGACCAAACCTATGGTTCAATGGGGGTCTATTCTCAGCCCCAAATTCTGATTTGGGTCAGGGGTTTGATGACCCATTACAAGATGCAATTCGACCCACCCTGTAAAACCTAGTTTTATCTATTTAGGGTTTTGTAGTTGATTTAAATTGGTTGGATCAATTATTTCATGCATGTGATGTGCTACGTACATGGGCCATAAGCACTTGGCCCAATTTTCATTCGTTAGTGGCTCTCTGTGCACACCATGGCTGAATGCACATTATTGCCATGTTGTCCTAAAGTTCATTGGATGATCTCCCTTCTCAATGGGCCTCAGATCAGCTTTCTCCCCAAGAGGAACCGTGCAGAACCCTAGCCGTTTTGGTTCCATTTGAATCTAACTTTAAGAAAGCCAGTGGGAGCCACTTTAGTTTGACCTAAATCAGATCTAGGGATGTAACAACTTGTTCCCTCTAGATATATAAGTGCATGTGATAGGGAGATTCATATGATGAACTCTCTAAAGGCCTTCCATCATTTTCATGAGGATGTGTTTATTAGTAATGAGGAGATGCACCACAAAATTGGGCTATCCATTTGCTGGTGAGTCTGTTTGATTGCTTCATAAGATGATAGGGGCATCATATATCAATGTGGGAGGGGCCTATCCTGAAATGGAAGACTCTCTCTCTGTACCTTGGCGTTCATGAATATGATGAGTCCACACTTACTGGACATATAGGTTTAACCTAAAATGGCAATGAACCTTGTCTAATAGAGGCCAAAGGGAAAGCTCATAAGATGAGTGAATATGATCATTTACAGAAAGTGGTGGGGTTATGCAACTGAAACAGTTGGCTCCATGCACCATATGTTATTTCCCACATTTCCAAAGATATAACCGTGTCTCCATCATTGAGATGGGAGAGAAATCTCAGAGATGAAGAAATGGAAATGGAACATAGATTAAAAGCCTTTTCTTTGTAAATAACATGAATCAATTTAGGTTGTGGACTAATAATTTGCATTGTCTTTTATCAGAAATGGCAAACAGACAATTCGCCAAACTGTTGGACAATAATAAGCTTAAGGGCCCAAACTACATTAACTGGTTCCATAACCTTATGCTAGTGCCGACGTCCGTGAAATTGGACAAGGTAGCCAAAAACACTGCACCGAAATATCTGGGTGATATGGCTTCTGAGGCACGAAAGAAAGAGTATCAAGAATGGGAGGAGAAAAATTCTCTTGCTTGATGTTATATCATAGCCTCCTTAGACAATCCGATACAACAACAGTTCGATAAGATCGAAGTGTCAAAGGATATCATGGATAGTCTGAGGGCAATGTATAAAGAGCATAATCGTTCTACTCGACAAAAGGTCTTAAAACTGTTTATGACCACTCAAATGACTGAGAAGCAATAGGTTCATGACCATTGTCTAAAGATGATGGGCTATACCAATGAAATGGAGGTTCTCGGTTCAGGGCTTGGTGATGACACTAAAATTGATGTTGTTCTTAACTCTTTGCCACCCTCCTTCAATCAATTTATCATGAATTACAAAATGAACAAGCTAAAAGTTAGCCTTCAGGAACTCAGCAATATATTGCAGAGGGCTGAAGAATTGATTAAGAATGATAGGTCGATTGCCATGTTTGTTAAATGTGGCAAATCGGGTAAGAAAAAGCAGAAGGCAAAGAGGAAGCCCCAGAAAAAGGTTAGCAAGCCTAAAAAGCAAAAGAAGGACAAGACATCGGATGCCTGTCACTTTTGCAAGTAGACCGATCACATGAAGAGGAATTATCCTCAGTATTTGGAGACTAAGAAACAAGGTCATTTTGAATATTTTGTCATAGAGACCAATTTGTTGGTCACTTCTGTTTCCTAGTGTATTGACTCCGACGCTTCTACTCATGCAAATAACACATTGCAGGGGTTCAAGACAAGCAGAAGGCTGAGTGACGGAGAAGTGACACTCTACTTGGGAGCTTTAGCAACAGTTGTAGCTATGGCTATAGGAACTGTAGAATTAATTTTCAAATAAGGCATTATTGTACTTAAAGATTGTCTTTATGTACCTAATTTGAGAAAAAGTTTGGTTTCTACTTCAAAGTTGTGCATGGATGGTTATTCTATTTTATTCAGTAATATGATTACTATTAAATGGAATAACGAATTCCTCACTTACGAAGAACTTGAGAATGGTCTCTATGTTCTCTATCATTCTCTATAAACAAACTTAATTGAAACTACATCGGATGTAATCCCCAAGAAGAAAACTTGTGATACAGTTAATCCCATGTGCTTGTGGCATTACCGACTTGGTCACATTAACATTGACTGTATCACTAGATTGGTAAAAGATGGTCCTTTGGATTTTTTAACTGTAGAAGATCTTCCAACCTGTGAACCTTGCCCTTAGGGTAAGATGACGAAATGGCCATTTACAGGTAAGCCTGAAAGATCTATATGCACTTTAGACCTGATACATACTGATGCATGTGGTCCCATGAATGTTAGGAAATGTAACCAGCATGTTTACTTTATAACATTTACCGATGATTTTTCACGGTATGGTTACGTGTACCTAATGAGACACAAGTCTGAATCCTTTGAAAAGTTCAAGAAGTTTAGACAAGAGGTCGAGAAACAGTTGGGGAGACTGATCAGATCGAGGAGGCGAATATCTCTCCGACGAATTCAGGGACTACTTAAGGGAAAATGAGATTGTATCACAACTGGCTCCTCCTATTACACCACAATTAAATGGTGTATCAAAGAGGAGAAATTGGACTCTATTGGATATGGTCTGTTCACTTCTTGTCCACTTAGAATTACCTATATCCTTTTGGGGTTACACATTAGAAACTGCGATATGCATGCTGAACCAGGTTCCAACCAAATCCGTTCCTAAGACTCCATATGAGCTATGGACCGGTAAGAAACCAAGTGTAAGACAATTGAATATTTGGAGTTGTCTGGCACATGTTAAAAGAACAAGTGTTGACAAATTGGAATCCAAGACCAGCCGTTGACTATTTGTAGGCTACTCCAAAAGCTCTGTAGGTTATTTGTTCTATGACCCAAAGGAGCAAAAGGTGTTTTGCAGTCGAAATGCCCATTTTTTGGAAGAAGACTATATTTTGGACAATCATCATCAAGAAGTTATTCTTGATGAGGAGAGCCTAGGAGTAATGGGAGATGTCCCACAGGCTCCAGAAAATAACCAACCTAGAAGATTTACCCGGGTTTCTAGGCCTCTAGCTCGTTACAGATATGATCAAGAAAGTTACTTGGTGGAAGCTATGAACAGTTAGGAGAATCCCGTGACTTATATGGAAGCTATGTTGGACATAGATTCCTTGAAGTGGGTAGATGCCATGAGAGCTGAAATGGATTCAATGAATATCAATGGAGTCTGGACTCCCCTAGATCCGCCGCCTAGGGTAAAAGCAATTGGTTGCAAATGGATTTACAAGAAGAAGAAGGGCTCCGATGGAAAGGTTGAAACCTATAAGGCTCGTTTTGTGGCGAAATGGTACACTCAGAAAGAGGAAATAGACTATGAGGAAACCTTATCGCCAGTGGCCTTACTTAAATCCATTAGGATCCTGCTAGATGTAGCAACACACCATGATTACGAGATTTGGCAAATGGATGTCAAAACCGCATTCCTAAACAGAGATCTTACTTAAGATATGAAGGGATGAGAGATCCATCGTATGGACGCCCAAATCTTGTAGAATAAGGTGGGCAAATTTCAAAAAAATTTCTCTCCCTTCAACTGGGAATCGCATTCCCTATTTAGAAAATCATATTTTCAAGGATCAATCTTGAACCATAAACTAAACCAGATCTGAACCAAAAAGAGTAGGAGAGAGGTATACCTGATACAAAGAAATATTATCTCTCAATGGAGGTGTTCACGCCCAAGGAAGGATCCAAAGATTGCTCCCACTGAAGATGGCACAGTGCAGGATGGAGTAGAATCAAGAGCGTTCTCCAAGAACCTGATCATTCGTAAGAATAGCTGGATGGCACGTGAGCACTGCTTCCAATCAGTCCTTTCACAAAGGGCTGCTATCAAGATCGAATCTTGATTTCTCCTACAAAGCTGGAGATCAAACTAGATGTTTGGCGGCGGCAGGGAGGAGGCAGCAAGAAAGAATTTCGCAAAGATTGCAAAAATCTTTCTTCTATGATTTCAGCTCTGAAGACTAGAGATCTTTTGCTCTCTTGGGTTGTGTGTCTAAAGGCTGCCGCCCCTTACTTCTCTTGTAACCCAAAAAGATCAGCCCCAAATCCAATTAGGAGTTGCTGATCCAAATCAAATTTGGATCAGACATCCCTTTTGGTGATAAGGATGAACCCTTATCTTATCTATAGATTAGATCAGTCATCTCCTAATCCTATTAGGAGGCTCCTAGATCTAAATCTTATTTAGATCTTGGACTCTTTAAGTGGATAGGGTCAAGGCCTAATCCTATTAAGGTTGTGTGCTCACTAAGCCTTCCAAACTGCTTTCCAGTTGGGCTTTCTTGTATGGTGTGGGACCAAACATTGATCTACACATCAGCCACATGGGCTCAGCCCATCCTTTGTTATAAGGCTTGGCCGAATACACTACTATGGACAGTGCACCCCTTGAAACCCATCAAATGGGCTCTATGAGTCCAACACTTACCCTAAGTGGTCCCTGGGCCAAGCCACCTTGTAACACCCAGGGACTGCGGGCAGATGCAAGATTAGCCCATCAGGTATTGCCCCTCAATGGTCTTTCACTCAACCTCTCAGCCCATAATGATCAAGCACTGCCCAACAAGAGAGGACCTCTCCCTCGGCTGCAAGGAACAGTGTTGCACTCTCTTCTCATAAGGATCCCGGGAATTAAAACATTTTGCAAACATTTTAGAAACCATAATATATATACTTTTATATCTCATATAAAATATATTTTGCAAAACAA
>NW_010729403.1:135890-146560 GCF_000365185.1 Nelumbo nucifera
AGGAGCAAGTACGGTAGAGAACAAAGAATGGGACCCAAATAAAAAGTAACAACCCGCTACCAAAAACCAATTCTAAACAAATCATTTCCGGTAATAACCAACTAGAGGCGTGGCGACACATGAGACATCATGACATCATGGCATCTGATAACCATGATGCCTTATTCCACACGTTAAAATAATCGGGCTCATGTACGCTGCTTCGAATACTCCCAGTCAACGGTAGGGTAATCGGCCAATCATGATATCATCCTGACATCCCATTATACTCACGTTTACGAAACTTACGTGGTGTGATTGACGCAGTCGCAGACTCGCAGTGTTAAGAGTATAGATAACTTCGAGTCCGAATTTACCAATCACAAACCACGTCTCACATCGAGAATATCTCCCGTAACAGATTATAATTCGAAAATCGATAACGCTATTTAAATTCCGTACACGCCTTTTAAGCAAACAGGATTGAAATCCTGCTCATCAATCTTCTCACAATCCCACCTGGCAACCAAAACCAACATCTGCTTTTGCCACGTCATTCTCTCAAGTCAGAAGTTTCAGCTCTGAATCATGCATGCATCACCCTCCAACAAAACGTGGAGATTTTTCATGGTTCCTTTTCATATGGATGGTCTAGATTTATCAAGCATCAATGCGACAGAAAACAAGCTGACTGACCACTGGGATAAATTCAGGTGTATGCATGTCCGCATCCGATCTCAAATGATCGGAATTTTGGTTGTTCCAAGTTCCAACTTCTTTCATCAAATATCTCTCTCTCCTCACTCTCGATATATATATATATATATATATATAATTGATTCATCCATATCAGCATGTCTCATCTTAGAGAGTAAAAAAAAAAGTTATCTATTTATTTTTTCAATTTTTTGCATTTTTTTATTTTATTTTGTTTTAAAATATAAAATAATAATCATGGTTTATTATATTAATGCATGTTAATATAATGTATATTATTATTATATTTAAAAAAAAGACATTTAAGAGAGAGACCTTTGGTTTTTCAAAAGCCTTTTATTTTAATGCATGTTATTATTACATTTAAAAGAGAGAGAGAGAGAGAGAGAGAGAGAGAGAGAGAGAGAGAAGAGTAATAATATAAATCGAGGTTATTAAAACCAAATCAGACAACAAAATGATCAAAGGTTTGGTTTTCGGGTTGAATGGTCCGACCGTTCGAATCGAACGAACGACCCATTCTAACAAAAAATAAAAAAAAAATAAAACGACCAAAACCATTGGACGATTCAAACGGTTTGATCGCCCGAGTCAATGGTTTGCTAACAAATCAACGGTTTTTGGCAAAATAACAGTTCTGGGGTAAAACAGAACCACCTGATCAGTTCCCAGTTTTTCTAGTCCAGTCCGATTTTGAAAACCATGATATAAATCAAATAATATAAATAGGTTGAGGTTAAACAATAAAAAATACTAATTTAAAAATCCACTAAACTTTCACTAAAAATAAATATTAACAAAACTTAGTAAATATTAAAAATGTGTTTCAATTCCACTTAAAAATACAACTTAATAAATGCTAATTAAAATAATAAATTTAAATATAAAAATATTAATTGATAGTTTTAACAGTATTATTAGATAACTTATGAGTTGAGACCTTAATAAACACCAATAAAAAATATTAATTGATAGTTTTAAAATACCAACAATTAATTAAAAATCTGAAAAATTTTGATAAAAAATCTAAACATAATTAAAATACTAAAAATAATTAAAAATATTGAAAATAACAATATTTTATATTAATAAGGGTATTTACTAACAATAATTAAAAAATAGAATTAATAGTATTTTATTATTAAACAAAACCAAAAACTATTAAAAAATACTCAAGCTAGAAACTATTGAAAAATGTTGAAAATTAGTTGTATTTTTTATTAACTATGGTATTTAATTAGTTATTTAATTTATTTTTACTGAAAGCAAATGCAAATTAATTTTATAGTGACTAATATGCAAAAATAAATGATGAAAATACTGAAAAATATTGAAAAATATTCATATGCAAAAATTACTGAATAATAATGAAAAAACACCAAAAATTAATTAAAAATCTGAAAAATCTGAAAAACCTAATACTTATTTAAAACACTAAAAATAATAAAAAAAATAAATTAATTGTATTTTATTGCAAAAAATACTATATAAGAATGAAAAAAATAATGTATTTTAATTATTAATAGTAATATAATTAACAATAATTATTTATAAACAGTAATTAACAAATATTATTATATAATATTTAAATAACAAATTTTATATGCATATGTGGTAAATATTATTATATAATATTTAAATAAAAAATTTATATTAATATATATAAATATATATATATATATATATAGAAATGCTATATATTTTTAATACTAGACTAGAATTAAATAAAAATTATAATTTGTAAAAAATAATAGTTTTATAACTAACACGAGCCTCTTTAACAACAGAAATGTGCAAGCCCGAGCCCAAGCCCTGCCGACCATCGAGCCTAGATCTTGAGCCCGAGCCCAGCACTTATATAAAGCCCAAAGCTCGAGCCCGAGCCCAAAGCCCGATCTGTACACAAAATGTCTTATTTTTAGTATACTTTTATAAACTAATATTATATTAATTTAGTAATAATTTAATAAATTAATAAACTAATTTATATTTCCTAATAGTAAATTGATATTTAATAATAATTTAAGAAGCATATATAACATAAGTACTTTTTTATATATGTAATAGTATTGGGTCTGGATTTTTTGAGAAAGCCCAAGCTCAAGATCACGAGCCTGAAATTTTGTCCCAGCCTGAAAAATAATGGGTTAGGTCGGGCCAAGCCATCAGGCTACTTGGCCCATGAATAGGTCTAATTGTATATATAAACAATTGTATACATCAAAAGTCATATGAAATAAAAATTTAAAACATATTTTTCAATATTTTTTTTTAAATGAACCTCTCATAGCTTGGCCCAGTCCACGGCTTGGCCTGGCCCAAGGCTTGGCCCAGCATGACTTGATTTACACCTCTAGTTGAACCCATCCAATACTGGGGACGGGGCAGGGTTGCCTTGCCTTGATGAGGAGTGGGGTGCCACGCCCTTGAACTCACTTGACATTGAGGAGTGGTTTTCTTTCCTTGAACCCACCTGGCACTAGGGATGAAGCAGGGATGGGGCATAGTGTCTTGACTATGGGGTAAGGACAGGGATGGGGTGCCCCACCCTAAACCCACCCCGTTGTCATTCCTATATAATATTAATTATTAGTGAAATTAATAAAAATGTTAGCTTTTGTAATTATTTTTATGTATTTAAAGTTAATCAAAATTTCTTTTAAAAATAATAAAAAATATTAAAATTACTATAAATTATTAACAATAAAAATATTTGTTCATATTAAATTAACAATAATTATTTTTTGTAAATCAACATTAAATGAAAATACAACTATTAAAATTTTAGATATTAATAATAACTTCGAGTACTTTTAGTTAATTAACAACAAATTTTGATTATTAATTTAATACTAATTAATAATAAATAAAATTATTAAATCTTTCAGATTTTCATGTGCATCACACGGGTCCCCGCTAGTACCAAAAAAAAAAACTTCTTTGATCTATTCTATGAAAAAACACCTCTTTCTATCTCAAAGAATCGCAACCAAATAAAAGGATTTATAAGACTAATTATTTAAAATTATTTAAAATAACTTAATTTATTTGATAAATCTAAACCTATATGACTTTAAAAATTACTCTTAATCTTAAGAA
Organism: Nelumbo nucifera; assembly: GCF_000365185.1. The sequence continues at coordinate 139,686 of NW_010729403.1, forward strand.
TATTTCTGAAATTTTTAACACAAAATTTATCCTTTCATTATTTATTGATAAAAATGAGGGCAAATAGGGTAATGATTATTGATATTAAATTCGTTGAAAAGATGTAATTTTAAGATATTCAATGCATTCAATTTGCTCTCATTAAATCCAATATTTAAGTTATTGACTTGCATTCACCTTCATTTAATCATATATTTAGTGTATTTTTATTTATTCCCTTCACTAAAATTTATTAATTAAATCCATACATAAGAAATTAATAATTCTAATATCATAAAAAGTTATACTTTTAAAATTTACCTGAAAAGAGTAGTGTTCTCATCTAGTTGGTGGTAAGAAATTATGGCCCATTTGGTTTGCAGGAATAGGGGTCTGGAATCAAAATCGGAATGGGCTATTCCTATTCCAACTGTTTGGTTGGGCGGAATCAGAATCCCATTCCCATTCCTACTGGAATGGAATTCCCCCATTTGAGGGAATGGCCATTCCTTGACCCTTCCTTGGGAATGAAATTCCATTCTTGCTGATTTTAATTCCCATTCCCATTCTTGTACAAACCTAACAGACTATGGGAATGAACCATTCCGATTTCGATTCCGGAGGATTTCGATTCCGATTCTGATTCCAATTCTAACTACGAACTAAATGGACCCTAAACCATTTTGGGTCAAACAGGTCAGTCCATGTTGCCACAATTAAATAATGAAATTCAAAAATAGATTAAATGCAAACAAATATAGAAATTAAATAAAAAATTAGGAATATTTTTAACATTATATATTTGACATATAAAATAATAAGAAGTATGATAAATAAGAAATGTTTTTATTAATGATGGAAATGCAATGTAAAATTTAAAACCAATTGGAAATGAAACTATTTTCCTATTCTCTCTCATTAAATTACATAAATGAGGTATATTCTTTCATTAAATCTTATATTTAAGATAAATTTTTCTCATTATTAAATTCTACTAATTAAATTGAAAACATTAATTTTAATAGTATAAAAATAAATGTTTTGAAAAGTAATTTGAAAATAAAACCATTTTCTTCCATCTTGGTGGTGGGTAAGCAACTCAACCAATTGGGGTTAAATGGGTTAATAAATAATATCATAATTAAATAATAAAAATTTAAAATAATAAAATATATAATACAAAAAATAAGAATTGGGCATATCTCTAATATTGTATATTTATTATACTAAACAAAAATAAATGTGAAATGTAAGAAGTATTTTTATTAATGATGAAAATGAAAATGCCAAACTTGTAAATGAAATGATGTCATAGCCAAATAATCAAATATTTAAAAATAGAAATATAACGAATTACAAAAATAAAAAATAGAGACAATTTTGGACACATATCCAATGTTATATATTTATAAAAAATAAAACAGTGGATACATCTCTAATATTATACATTCATTATATTGAACAAAAATAAGTAGTGTGCATAAGAAATAATTTTATCAATGATAATGTGATACAAAATTTAATGTCAACATAGAAATCAAACTATTTTTTCTTTTAGGTGGTGGTTTAATGGTTGGATCAAATTGATTAGTCAATAATATGATAGTTAAATAATAAATCATTAAAAAATAAAAAAGTACAAGTAATCAAAATAATATATAAAAAATTGTATATTAATTGTGTCAAACAAAAATTAAGATAGAACACATGATGTCATAATCCAGCTTTTCAAAGAAACTCATGATGTCATAATTGCATAACAAATATTCAAAATAAGATTGAACACACAAAATGAAAAAGTACAAAATTTTGTTGAAAACATTTGGGAACATTTTTAATGTTATATAAGCATCATATTAATTAAAAATAATTGTTAAAGTAAACTTGCTTTTATTTTTGACCAAAATGAAATACAAAATTTTATAATAATAATAATAATAATAATAATAATAATAATAATAATAATAATAATAATAATAATAATAATAATAATAATAATAATAATTGTTATTGTAATTTAAATTTCCCACATGCAATGCATGTGCACATTTACTACAAGCATTTAAGTTTTTTAATCATATTGTTACCTTTGTTGATTTTCGATTTCCATCTTAACTATGATATATCTAAAATTCAAGTAATTAATATGAAGAAAAAATTCTCACGTGCAATGCACGTGCTTAATTACTAGTATTGAAAGATTCATGGAATTTAAAAACCTATTTAAAGTATTCTTTAAGTTTATGAAATTAGAGTTTCATTAAGTATTGTCACTAAATTGTACAAAAAAAAACCCTTTTGCCCTTAGCTATTCTTCAAAATTTCAAAACATGCCACTATTTTGTATTTTTGCTACTCGGTCTTCCACCTAAGAATTTTGTTTCCTAATATTTATGACAATTATTATGACAATAAGACTATGAAAGCTACACTTTAAATATGGTTTTACCATGTCCATTGAACCTTACTCTATTGAAATGTTTGATTAAAAAGATTTCTTTTAGTGAAGGCTTTGTTCGACATGATAGAACCATCCATTATGATAATAAGGGAGTGCTTGTGTTAATAATAAGTGCTTAAAAACAAGTGTTTATTTGAATAAGCATTTATTTGCATTTAGCAGCCAACTTTTAAAAGTATTTATTTTAAAAAATAAGCACTTATTTCATATTGCGTGTTTGGTAGCCTTTTCTCAAATAAGCACTTAAATAAGCATTTGTGACTATTTTGTCATTCATTTTCTTTCAAATTTTATGCAAGTTCTTTTATGAAAGTACTTTTATGAAAACTGTTTTACAAAAGCATGTTTATAAAAGCACTTTTATGAAAGCACTTTTACAAAAGTACTTTTATATGAGCACATTTACAAAAGTACTTTTCTAAAAGTACTTTTATAAAAGCACTACTTTGGTTTTCCTCGACTTCCATCTCCTCAAAGCTTTCTGACGGGTTATCGAAGCCCTCAAAATTAATTCTAGTCCCACCTTACAACAAAATTGTAGTAACAGTGGTACCAAGTCGAAGCCCACAGGGAGCTAGTAAGTAATTTCTTAGCCGAATGCGCAAATTAAAGAGTGGGAAATTCGAATAATTAAAATTCTAAAATAACAAAAGAGCAAATAACAATTAACAAGGAAAATTCAGTCTTACCGAATTCTGATCCAAGGGTTCAATTTGAGTCAATTGATCATCGATCGTAGGTAAAAATCAGCAGTCTTGCAATTCAAGCATTTAACCTTCGGATTTATTAGGATAGCCATAATAAACCTCGTGTTTTCCTAATTTAGTTGACCAAACCCAGCATTNATAAAAATAATTGAGATAGCTGCAATTATTCAATCTTGTTCCGTTGATTTCCTTTAGGTTAAAACATGCCAATACATTGGTCAAAGGCTGTCACGAACAATTGACCCAAAAAGATATTAACCTAATTGCTACTTGTACCACTATTCGTGACAATTATGGATCATCGAATCATGGATTGCAGTAGAAAGATCAATATTAATTAATTTGTCAGACTAATCAACATTAACTTCAATAAAAAAATGCGCAAGAATCAACGAATACTTGAATTAAAAGCACGAACTTAAATTAAACACATAACCTCACAATGACACAATTGAATAAAAAATCCCCCTTGATAAGAAAAGAAAAGCTCAAACGTTCATGGTGGTTGCCTCCTTCTTGATTTGCTTCCCAAATGGATGGATGATCTTCTGATTGATCGAGTGCCTAAAGCTGGCCCGCCCCCCCGGGCTCTCTCCAACTCCTCTTAGGAGATTATCCTCAAAAATAGAAAGTCCTAATCAGTTTTGGTCTAATCCTATCCTATCTCTTATCTAGTAATCTCAATCCTCTAATCCTTCTAGAATTATATTTGAAATTTAAATCTGATGGGACTCTTTATTCTTGAATTCGAGTTGGTATTCTTCAATAAATAGGGCTGCTACAAGGCTCTTCTGCGAATTGGGCTTCAGTTGTGGGCTGGGCTTCTCTACGAATTTGCTCCAACGTCGGGCCTGATTTTGACATCTATTTAGACCGAATCTGTCAAAACCTAGAACATGAAAGTTGTGGATCTCTCCCTTATCTTTCCGGTGCATCTTGAATCATCCCAATCGGGGTCCGGATGTGAGAGTTATGCCTAGATTACTGAATGGTGCCGAAACTGTGCAAAATCGTCCGATTAGCCTTGTTTTTCTCCTATCGCCTTCTTGCTTGCCTTGAATCAAAATACAAGAGTAATGTGTCTAATTAAGTGCTAATTTAATGTAAAATAATGAATATTTGGGGATAAAAATATGATACTTTTTATTCCCATCAAATCGCCCCACACTTAAACCTTGCCCGTCCTCAGGCAAGACAAAATTCAAGCAAATATAGAACAAGAACAAACTAACTATCCTACCGATTTTTAAACTCAACTCTCCTTCATCTTTCTCCATAAATATTCTAGGTTTTCTATTGCAAACTGTCAAATCAACACAACCAAGTCATACACGACTCATTCGTCAGTCAATCCAATTTTTGCTACTGCAAACCAGGTTGTAAATCAGGGAAAACCTTTTTATCTTCTCTCTCTCTTTTTATTTTCTTTTTCTCTCCTCTGAAGAAGTGAGTGCATTTTATGCTCCATCTCACTTTTGGATTACTTGGTCAGTAGGTGAATTTTATGCTCCATCCTACTGTTTGAATTACTAGCTAGTAGGTGCATTTTATGCTCTGTCATATTATCAGATGATTTGGCTGGTAGGTGCATTTTATGCTTCATCCTACCATCGGATTATTTGACCGGTAGGTGCATTTTGTGCTCCATCCTACCAATTGTGGCAATGGTGAAGTATTTACCCTATTTACTTAAACCTGAATTTAGGACTAGCTTAACTAGAAATGACTTCAGATAAGTCATGTACTCCTTGATCGTACCTCATTACTAGGTTCATAAGAATTTTCCTAGAACATTGTTTCAATTGATATCAAAAGAGTTGAGTTTTTTTTTTTTTTTTTTTGAAAAGCAAATGCAGAAAAACACGACCTAAATCAAATTTTAAAATGCAACCTAAATTCTAACCTAAATCCCTCCCCCACACTTAAAACTTACATTGTCCCCAATGTGAGGTGAAATGCAGAGAAAGGGAAGAAAAACTAAATTATAATTGCAAAAAAAAAAGAAAAAGGAAAAAAACAACTTCCCTATCATGGATCCTCTAACTCACGTGGTCGCAACTTTCGGTGTGCTCTTTCATCCATCATGGGTGGGTTCAAATTTGGAATAGGGGCCTGCAAAATAGATGGAAGGAGTTTTGTGTGAGCTGGAGGTAAACTAAGAGTTATAGTTTTAAAAGATTCCAACTCAAAATTCGAATTTTGCAATTCAGGATTCAACACAAACTCCTTTTTTGCTTGTTGTAATTGATTAGGCCCATTGTTAAGTGCAACTTTCAGTGTGTTTCATCATCTAGTTCAAAAGTTTTCTGCACTAAAGAGTCAGTAATATCTATAGAAAAAATGGAATGCGCACAGGACGAATCTAACTCTTCCTTCATATCCAATTGTGCACTCAATTCGAGCTCCTCATTCATATCTTCTTCTTAAAAAATTTCCTTATTGGAACTCTTAGGTGGATCTTGTTCTTCCTCTTCTTTCTTCTCTTCATCCACTTTCCTTGGTGAAGCAAGCTGTGACTGCAATTCCTTCCCACTTCTTAGCACCATTGCACTAGCATTCTCCTTGGGATTGACCACCGTATGTGATGGTAGTTTTCTAGAAGTTTGTGCCTCCAACTTGCTAATAGAAGTAGCAAGTTGATAGATTTGGTTCCCTAAGTTCTGGATGCTGGCCCTTGTTTCCTATTGGAATTGTTGAGTGTTAATCGCTAGAGCCTTAACTATCTCATCTAAAGACATACCTGAACTTGAGGGTTGATTTTGGGCCTGGGTAAGTGCTGGAATTGGTGGTTGTCAATTGAAAGCTTGAGGCTGGAATCTCTGTGGCCCTCCTTGATTTCCATAGCTCAGATTGGGATGATCCCTCCACCCAGGATTGTAATAGTTGGAATAGGGATCATATTTACGTTGAGGTTTTCTAGGAAATCCTCCCATGGCATTGACTTGTTGCATTGAATAATCTTGCAATGATGGGCACATGTCCGTAGGATGCCCAGGAATTGAGCATATGCCACAAACCGCAATTGTTTTTAATTGCTCTGCAGCCAATTGGCGAACCAAAGCAGTTAGATCAGAAATTTGACTTTCCAGATTAGAATAGCTTACCTCATTAACACGTTTGATAGCTCCATCTGTTCTTGCTCCAAATTGTTAAGAGTTCTCAGCCATGTTGGAGATCAATTGCCAACCCGCCTCATGTGTTTTGTCTTCTAAATTTCAGGAATATATTCTAGTTCACATTTTTGAGAAGAACGAGTCATAAAACAAAAGAGGTTAGCACAAATGGAAGGCATGAAGCTAAGAAATTAAAATAGATCCCCAACAACGATGCCAAAATTTTGACGGGTTGTCGAAGCCCTCAAAATTAATTCTAGTCCCACCTTACAACAAAATTGTAGTAACAGTGGTACCAGGTCGAATCCCACAGGGAGCTAGTAAGTAATTTCTCAGCCGAATGCACATATTAAAGAGTGGGAAATTTGAATAATTAAAATTCTAAAATGACAAAAGAGCAAATAACAATTAACAAGGAAAATTTAGTCTTACCGAATTCTGATCCAAGGGTTCAATTTGAGTCAATTGATCATCGATCATAGGTAAAAATCAGCAGTCTTGCAATTCAAGCATTTAACCTTTGGATTTATTAGGATAGCCATAATAAACCTTGTGTTTTCCTAATTTAGTTGACCAAACCCAGCATTCGATCAACACTTATCATTGATCGACTGG
>NW_010729403.1:185181-199983 GCF_000365185.1 Nelumbo nucifera
CAATCGGAGTCCAGATGTGAGAGTTATGCCCAGATTACTGAACGGTGCCGAAACTGTGCAAAATCATCCGATTAGCCTTGTTTCCCACCTGTCGCCTTCTTGCTTGCCCTGAATCAAAATACAAGAGTAATGAGTCCAATTAAGTGTTAATTAAGTGTAAAAGAATGAATATTTAGGGATAAAAATATGATAATTTTTCTTCACATTAGTCAACCAAAAATGCTCTGTGCGGGCCCATTTCAACAAAAAATTCTAGAGCAAGTACATGCAGCTAACAATTTTCTCCAATCCAATGTTAACCCATCCTTTAATCCATATAATCCTGGGTGGAAGATTCAACTCAATTTTTCCTATTGGGCCCAAGCCCAAGAAACCACCCTGCTAGATTTGCACTCTCAATGGTCTGCAGCCTAGGCTCACTGTGAGTATAATGATTACTCTGGGACCCAACCAGTTCAGCCTTATCAAACCGATTCATTTGATGATAGGTTTTGGCAGCTCCAACAGCTGATCTTAGTTCAGCAACAGTCAATCCTAAAATTAGAGAGCCAAGTAATTCAGCTTAGGGAAGTTAACCTGCAATGGGAAAATGATTCAATGCCTAGTCAACCGATTGTAAACCCCAGAGATGAATCCTTAGGTCTTCCCCAATACCAAGATCCTACAACCTTTAATACCCCACAATTAGAAAATTCTAAAGAAACCTTAGCTTTTCAAGGGGAGGAAAAGTGTGAAGACCTATATGAGTTTGGAATTCCTTCTGCCTACCCGAAAAAGAATAAGAATTGTTGTAAGATAGATGTAGAAAGAAACCCCGAAGAAACCAATCTAGTCACAGTAGATGACCTAACGGAGGAACTTAATACCTTAATGAAGTCTCCTCACCCATTTCAATCTTGGCCTATTGTTGAACCTCTACCAAAACTGAAGGGTGAACCACCTGTGCCTTCATTGGAATCTCCCCTGCAACTGGAACTAAAGCCCTTACCGGACTCCCTTAGGTATGTGTTTTTAGGACCCGACCAAACACTGCTGGTGATCATAGCCATAGACTTAACCCCTAGACAGGAAGAGAAACTGATTGAGGTACTAAAGGAGTATAGGGGTGCTATTGGTTGGTYAGTAGCTGATCTGAAGGGTATTAGTCCGTCCATCTGTATGCACCATATTTACATAGAGGAAGGTGCCAAACCTAGTAGGGAGATGCAGAGAAGGTTGAATCCAAATATGAGAGAGGTGGTCAAACAAGAAGTAGTTAAGTGGTTAGATGCGAGTATTATCTACCCGATCTTGGATAGCAGTTGGGTAAGTCCTACGCAAGTGGTGCCTAAGAAAGCTGGACTCACCGTGGTCACTAATGATCAAGGTGAAGTAATCCCTACCCGACTTGCCATGGGATGGCGAGTGTGCATCGACTTTAGGAAGCTCAATGCAGTCACAAAAAAGGACCACTTCCCTTTGCCCTTCATTGACCAAATTCTAGAAAAACTCGCCAGGAAAAAATACTTCTACTTCTTAGATGGTATTCTAGGTACAAGATCTAGGATTTGGATCAGCAGATAGGATAGGGTCTTACCCTATCCACTCAGAGAGTCTAGATCTAAATACAGATTTGGATCTAGAAACCTCCTAATGAGATTTAGGAGAGAGCTGATCTAATTTGCAGATAAGATAATGATTTATCCTTATCACTTAAAGAAAGTCCAGATTCAAATAAGGATTTGAATCAGGAAACTCCTAATGGGATTAGGAGCTGATCTCTTTAAGCCTATAAAAGGAGGAGGGGGCAAACCATTCGGTCCATCCCAAATTCTAGAGAGAAGACAGCAACAGTGTGACTGCGCCATCTTCTCCCTGCGTTCTCCTCCAGTTGCCGCCTACTGCCAGTTCGATCTCCAGTTTTTGTAGGAGCGATCAAGAATAGTTCTTGATATCAGTCTTTGGTGAAAGGCTGATTTGAAGTCGTGCTCACAGCCTCCATCGAATTCTTGCTGAAGGATTCGGTTCTTGGGAAGAACACTGCTGATTCTGCTCCACCCTACACTGTGTCATCTTCAGTGGGAGCAGTCTTTGGAGACTTTTTTGGGCGTGAACACCTTCATTGGAGGATAGTGTTTCTTCGTATCAGGTATATCCCTCTCCTACTATTTTGATTCGGATCTGGTTCGGTTCTTGGTTCAAGATTGAACCTTAAAAAATACATTTTTTCTAAAACAGGGAATGTGATTCCCAGATGGTAGAGAAATAAATTTTTGAAATTTCGCCCTACCTACCTACAGGGTTCGGCTATCCATGTGATGGATCTCTCATCCCTTCAATGAGCAGTAGTGAAATTCTGATGGTAGATTTTGACTTAGACCAAGATCATTCTTTTGATTAATTTCAATACTCTGAATTGCATTGTTTCTCATTTGATTTTCATTCTTCTTAATTCTGATTTTCTTTCTTTTTAATTCTGGTTCATTACATACAACCCCCCCTCCATCTTTGTTCACACAGCAAACAAACTAGGTTAGATACTCTCTGTGGGAATGATCCTTACTCGCACTACTGCATTTATTTTTAGGAGTATAGATTTTATTTTTGGGTGCCTACAACAGCACGCCAAATTTTGGCACCGTTGCTAGGGAGTTTTTCTAGTCGGTTTTTGTGCTTATTGTGATCATTGTTTCGTTCTTGAAACTTTTGAAATATATATATATATATAGATCACTTTGATTGTTTGTGTTTTAGCGTAGAATATTTTCTGTCTTATTTATTTATTTATTTTCATCACTCTAGATTTTTTTTATGATATGTCGTTCATGGTTTATTAGGGTTCCCTTGATTTATGTCTGTAACTTGATTCTCTAAGCAAGGTGATTTGCAGTACGATCCAAAAATAGAGGGAACTTTGCGCAAGTTAAGGAGAGAAGCTCAGAGTCAGTCTGAAGAGAATGATCCAACTCTTGATTCCCTATCTGTTAGCGGTTCTGATTTGACAGAGGAGGACATTATGACTGTAAACCAAACTTTGAAAGAGCTTGCCGCACCTAATTTGAATCAGCAACCCTTATGTATAACTATTCCTGCTTTAAATGCTGATGCTACTTTTGAATTGAAATCTGGATTGATACATCTCTTGCCCACTTTTCATGGTCTTGCAGGTGAGGATCCTTACAAGCATTGGAAGGAGCTGCATGTGGTATGCACGAGTATGAAACCCACGGGGGTGACTGAAGGACAAATTAAACTAAGAGCCTTTGCATTTTCTATGAAGGATTCGGCTAAGGATTGACTCTATTATCTACCCTCTGGGAGTATTACCACATGGAACGAGATGAAGAGGCTATTTTTGGAGAAATATTTCCTAGCTTCAAGGGCGGCCAACATTAGAAAAGAAATTTGTGGTATAAGGCAGTACAATGGGGAGTCCCTACATGAATACTGGGAACGTTTTAAAAAACTATGTGCAAGCTGCCCCCATCATCAAATCAATGAGCAGCCACTCATCCAGTATTTCTAAGAGGGTCTTCAATCCACTGATAGGAGCATGATTGATGCTACTAGTGGAGGAGCTTTAGTGGATAAAACTCCCAAAGCCACAAGAAACTTGATTGCAAATATGGCGGCCAATTCTCAACAATTTGGCTATAGGCTTGACCCTCCATCAAAGCATGCTAATGAGGTAAATATCTCTTCCCTTGAACAACAAATTGCGAGTCTAACTTCTCTTGTTCGTCAAATGGCTATAGGTAATATGCAAATGGTGAAGGCTTGTGGGATTTTTTCGGTAGTAGCGCATCCAACCGATATGTGCCCAACTCTTCAAGAGGATCCCATTGAACAAGTGAATGCGGCAAGTGGTTTTCCGGGGCAACCGCAAAGGAAATATGATCCCTATTTGAGCACGTATAATCCTGGATGGAGGGTCATCCCAATCTCAGCTATGGGAATCTGCAAAACCGCCCGACTTTTCAGCAATATCAGCCGCACCCACCTAGACAACAGTTAGCCCAAATTTCCAATTCTAGTATGTCTTTAGAGGATATTGTTAAATCTCTTGCCACTAACACTTTGCAATTTCAGCAGGAGACGAGGGCTAGTATCCAACGTTTGGACAATTAGATGGGCCAAATGGCGACCGCAATTAGTCGATTAGAGGTGCAAGGTTCGGGGAAATTACCCTCTCAAACAGTAGTGAATCCAAAGGAAAATGTAAGTGCAATCATTTTGAGAAGTGGTAAAGAGGCTGAGTTTCCAGCAAAGACAGCCCCTGCATCGTCGAAGCAAAAAAAGGAGAAAGACATCATTCCCAATGACAATGAATTACCCAAGCGTAAGTTTCTGCCTCTTTCTAATTATAAACCGGTACCTCCTTTTCCTCATGCTTTAGCAGGATCTAGAAAAGATGAGCAGTTTAAAGATTTTTATAAGACTTTTCGTAGATGCGAGGTAAATATTCCCCTTTTAGATGCTATTAAACAAGTACCTCATTATGCTAAATTCCTGAACGAATTGTGTACACATAAGAGGAAACAAAAACTGAAAGGATGTGAGAAGGTGAGAGTAGGGGAGAATGTTTCTGCAGTCATTCAAAGAAAATTCCCTGCAAAGTGCAAAGATCCAGGTATGTTTAGTATCCCTCGCATGATAGGTAACACTAGAATAGAGAAGGCCATGTTAGACTTATGAGCTTCTATCAATGTCATGCCTTATTCTATATATGCTTCTTTAAAACTTGGACCTTTGAATAAAACTGGTGTTGTGATTCAATTGGCTGATAGATCTAATGCATATCCTAAGGGTGTAGTTGGGGATGTTCTTGTGAAAGTAAATGACTTAGTTTTCCCTACTGATTTCTACGTGCTTGATATGGATAATGGTGACCAAACCACTCCTATTTTGCTAGGAAGACCATTCTTAAAAACATCTAAGACTAAGATAGATGTTCATAGTGGCACACTCACCATGGAATTTGATGGTGAGATTGTTAAGTTTAATATTTATGATGCCATGAAATATCCTACTGATGATAATTCTATTTGTTCTGTTGATGTGATTGATTCTTTAGCACAGGAAGTCTTTGAACTTGATGGGACTGATGGATTGGAAATTTCCATTAGTAAGCATCTTGAGCAAGAGGAGTCAACTTTGAGTTCTAATTTGCAGGAAACTGTTGCAACATTGAATGATTCTCCAGAGTTACAACAGTCAGGTAACGCTCCTTATATTATGTTGCCAATTTCTGACAGGAGACCTTTACCCTCTGTTTTGTAGGCCCCTATTCCAGATTTAAACCCACCCATGATGGATGAAAAGGGAAAACACAAGAAGTTGCAACTACAAGAGCTGAAGGAGATTCGAAATGATGCCTATGAGAGTGCAAGAATTTACAAGGAAAAGATGAAAGCTTTTCATGACAAAATGATCTCTAAGAAGGAGTTTAAAGTTGGTCAAAAAGTCCTTTACCATTCATGGCTTCGTCTGTTTCCAGGTAAGTTGCATTCTCGTTGGATTGGACCCTTTATTGTTACTAATGTTTTTCCTCATGGTGCAGTTGAAATTCAAAGTCTAGCAACCTCCAAAGCGTTCAAGGTGAATGGCCATAGACTCAAGCATTTCCATGAAGGCTTCCAAGTAGAGAATGTGGAACAATTGGACCTTGAGGATCCAATTTATGCTGATTAAAAAGAAAAAAACAGGGAAGTTTGTTTTTTATTTTTCTTCTTATTTTTGCATTTATGTTTTAGTTATTTTTTCCTTTTTTTTTGCATTTCACCTTACATTGGGGAAAATGTAAATTTTAAGTGTGGGGGAGGGGATTTAGGTTGCATTTTAAAATTTGAATTAGGTTGGGTTTTAATTCTGCATTTTTTTTGAAAAAAAAAATAGTTTTGCTCTTTGCTTTTTGTGGTTTTTAACGATTTTTTTTTAGGTTGTGTATGCCATGAGCAAGATTCAATTAAGCTTGAAAAGCTCGTAACATGATTGGATAAGTAATCTTCCAACTTAGAATTAATTAGTTTAGTTATTTTCTTTGAGAATGGTAGTGACTAAATTTAGTAAACAAAAGCTGGTGAGATTTTGAGCCTTTGGACTGACACATCCATATCAGTCTCACTATTTTCTCTCATGTGAGATATTCTTCCATGGATTTGTTTCTCTAGAACTTGCCTTGATTCTCTTCAAAATCACATTGACACAAGCATGCATGAACATGATTAAGGCCCTTTTTGTTATAAGCTACATAAGCCAAACAACCTACCTTGTGATAAATTATCCCCTTTGTTGAACCCCTTTGAGATTTATTGACCCTTGTCATTCATTGCAAACCCATGTTACAAGCTTTAGACCCGAGAAAAAAAAATAATACCCTTACCCAAGCCGTAGACTTAGTGGAGCATTACTCATCATTATAATATAAATGGATGTGCAAGTTTCAAGTGTAGGGGTGTTTGGATTCATGGTATGGTTGTGAATGGTGAAATGGAATATGTTTTCATTCTCAATTCATGAGTTCCAATGATTGATATGCTTTGAAAAAAAAAACAGCAAAAAGAAAAAAGAAAAAAAAAGTAAAGATGAAAGGAAGGAATGGAGGAAATTGCTTTTGATGCTACAAACTATCCATGCCCCTCCTAAAATTCCAAGAAAAAGAATGTTGCTTATACATACAAAGGTGGAAGCTGTTGTGAAGAATTGTCCCCTACTGCAAGCAAAAAGTGTTCCTTTGAATGATCTCTTTTCCAATGCAGGAGTTTTACATGCTTTAAATACATTAAAGCAAAATTGAAGAAGTTGCTGAATGAAGTGATTGGTTTTACATGTGTTATGCATTCGAGCTTCAGATGATTCAGTTTTGCTCTATTAGTTTCCCTTTTGATTTGTGTTATGCATGTGATCCCAGTGGTGGAGAATGAGAAGATATGCAAGCCTATGGTAGATCATTTCCATTTGAATGAATTTGAGCAAAACACATACCCTTCAAACATGAGAGTTGAGTGTTTATTTCCGTGAGGGTCTACTATTTAGTTTATTCCACCTTTGAGTGACAATGCTAAGTAATTGAAAGTTGTAAAGAATGTTTGTCCATGATGTGTTATGAGTATTGAAGAGCTTGGTTGCTCTCTATTGATGACACTGTGACCTTGGTGTTTTTGGGAAAGTGAATTTGAGTTTTGCCCGAGGACGAGCAAAAGCTAAGTGTGAGGGGCATTTGATGAGAATGCAAAATATCATATTTTTCTTCCTTAATGTTTTAGTCTTTTATACTTATTTAGTGCCTAAATGGATTCATTATTCTTATATTTTGATTTAGGGCACAAATGAGGCGTTAAGTGAAAAACAAGGCTAATCGGGTAATTTTGGACAATTTCGGCACCTTGTCGTAATTTGAGTATAACTCTCTAATTCGATTGATATGATTCAAGATGTGTTGGAACTATAAGGATAAAATCTACAACTTTCTTGTTTTGAGTTTTGATAGATACTGGATGCATCGAGGTCTAAATCGGGCCCAATTTAGCTACAACCGCACTACTGACGTGCTGGAAACATTCCTTAGCCTGCAAGTCTTCATACGCGAAATCACCACTCTCCCACTTGCATTAGAACTTTGTTTTGTCTTATGTTTGATATTTTTCTTGATAATTCAGACTTGGAGACTGTTATCTAGAGAAATTTTAGGAGATTTTGTAGGCTTCTCTTGGGGAAGTAGAGGGAAAGAAAAGAAGAGGAAAAAACAAGAAAGAAAATAATCAGACCTAGGGCTGCCGCACCTCTCTTCTCTTCTCTTCTCTTCTCTCTTCTCTGATTTTTCTTGAGTTTTCACCATGACCATGCATGGCTAAACTCTGATACTTGGTCGAAGGAAACAAAAGTCTTAGAATCAACAAAACTGTGAGATCTAATTTGATTTTTATTGTTTGATTTATGCTTTGAATATCAAATGTTCTTCTATGTTTATGTTCATGATTGTTTCGTCTGATTGCTAGGAGGCCTACTAGTTTATTATTCATTGCAATCTACTGCTAGGTTAGATATCAGATCCGTAATTGTTTGATCTCTCTAATCTGTGAAGCAACTAGGGTTTAATGATTTGTTGCATCAGAAATTGTTAGATCTTAGGAAGAACACTCGACTGAATTAAATGCAACTGCTTGTGCTTGTGTTGTTTAGCTTCATCGATCTCTAATGCTTAAGGCTACTGCTAGATTAAATCTTTAATGCTTGTTTAGGGTTTGCTCAGTAGTAAGGGTTAGGAGGATCGCTTGTTTTTCGATTAACTAAGATTAGGGAGATGCAGGAAAATAATTCCTACGATGAATATTCAAAGTCTGAATTGATATATCTTTGCATCGATGAGCAGTAGTGAAATTCTGATGGTGGATGTTGACTTAGACCAAGACTCATTCTTTTGATTAATTTCAGTACTCTGAATTGCATTGTTTCTCATTTGATTTTCATTCTTTTTAATTCTGTTTTTTTTTCTTTTTAATTCTGGTTCGTTACATACAACCCCCCTCCATCTTTGTTCACGCAGCAAACAAACTAGGTTAGATACTCTCTGTGAGAATGATTCTTACTCACACTACTGCATTTATTTTTAGGAGTATAGGTTTTATTTTTGGGTGCCTACGACAGCACGCCAATAAACGTCCTGTGGTGATCTATTATGCAAATCGTACCCTCTCGAAAGCCCAATTGAATTATATCACCACAGAGAGAATTGTTAGATGTAGTGTTTGCTCTGGAAAAATTTTGCCCATACTTATTAGGCACCAAAGTGGTTGTCTATTCTGATCACTCGGCCCTAAGACATTTGTTTTCTAAGAAAGAGGCCAAACCTAGGCTCATCAGAAGGATCATTCTGTTGCAAGAATTTGACCTTGAGATTTGGGATAAAAAGGGCTCTGAAAATGTAGTAGCTGATCATCTGTTCCAAATTCAAATTGAAAAAAGCAAGCCCATCCATGGCTATTCCTTCCTAGATGAACACCTTTTAGTTGTCTTTCATTGTGCTCCCCCTTGGTATGCCCATATATTGCCAATTACTTAGTAGTAGGTAAAATTCCCGAGGTGGTGGTCTAAGAATGAGAAAGACAGATTCTTTTTCCAATTCAAATACTACTTATGGGAAGATCCCAAGCTATTTCATATCTATTCAGATCAAGTGATCCGACGATGTGTCCCCGAGTCTGAACACCAAAGCATTCTTAACTTTTGTCACAATCTAGCTTGTGGGGGGCACTTTTCGGAAAAGAAAATTGTGGACAAAGTTCTATAGAGTGGGTTTTACTAGCCGAGTTTATTTAAGGATGCCTATGTCTTTAGCCAAAATTGCCTGAGATGCTAATCTGTCGGGAATATGTCCCGAAGAGACATGATGCCAGTTAACCCTATTTTAGCTGTAGAAATTTTTTATGTTTGGGGTATTGATTTCATGGAACCGTTTCCGCCATCATCCGGTCACGAATACATCCTTGTGGCCGTTGATTATGTGTCAAAATGGATTAAGATGGTAGCAACTCGGACCAATGATCATAAAGTTGTAACGAAATTTGTTCAAAAGAACATTTTCTCTAGGTTTGGGTGTCCACGAGCAATCATTAGTGATGGGGAGTCACACTTTACTAACGCTCAATTCCATGCTTTGCTTCGCAAGTACAGAATCACCCACAAGATAGCCACCCCCTACCATCCCCAACAAATGGTCAAGTGAAAGTGTCCAATAGGGAAATTAAAAGTATTCTGCAAAAGACCATTAGGCTCGACCGAAAAGATTAGTCCGACAGACTGGATGATGCACTTTGGGCTTATCGGAATGCATACAAAACTCTTATTGGAATGTCTCCTTATAGGCTGGTTTTTGGTAAAGAAAGTCACCTTCCCGTCGAATTAGAACATTGGGCTTATTGGGCCATTAAGAAGTTCAATCTAGATTTAGATCAAGTTGGATCCCACTGGGGCCCTGCAATTAAGTGAACTAGAGGAATTACGCAATGAGGCCTATGGAAGTTCACGCATTTATAAAGCCAAAACAAAAGCTTTCCATGATAAAAACATTTCAAGAAAAACTTTTGAACCTAATCAAAAAGTTTGGCTCTTTAATTCCAGGTTGCGTTTGTTACCTAGTAAATTAAGGTCTAGGTGGGACAGTCCATTTTTTGTAGAGAAAGTGTTTTTGTGTGGTGCAGTTAAAATCGTTGATCCAAAGAATGGAAGCACATTCAAAGTCAATGGTCAAAGACTTAAACCATATGTAGAAGGAATCTCTGAGAATGGAAAGGTTGAGAAGATAGGTTTAAGTGATCTAGAGGGATGTGAGTAAATGTGTCTCGCTAAAGACATTAAACTTAGCGCTGGTCAGGAGGCAACCCAATATAGTTTTTAATTTTTTTGGTTTTAGGATTAGAGTTTTTTCTGTTCTTGATTCAAGACCAAGTGGCATACCTTGAACCCCTCAGGAAAACCCTATTGATTGTTCCCTTGGCCCAAGTCCCATTTGCATCCTTCTAGTCATGCCATTGGTGACAATGGCATTTAAGTTGGGGGTGAGGAAAGAGAGAAAAGATTGAAAAAAAAAATCATGAAGTTAAGCCTTTAAATATGTAGAATTAAAATTTCACTAAAATCTTTAAAATTTTCCATTAAAAGAGATTCCCAAATAGAAAAAGTTAAGAAAACTAATAAAAGAATATTGAATTCTATAGAAATTGGTAGCAAGTGATAGGAGTCAAAATTGGTCATATTTGAATATTGTCAAAACCGTTTAGAAATTAGAAAATACTCAAAAGTTTGCCGATGTCAAAATAAGAAAAGAAAGATTGAGAAATTAGACAAAAAAATTCTTCAAATTGTTAAGAGACAGTGGACTACCCTGAACAGTTCTACAAAAAAAAAAAAAGAATAAAAGGTCAATGGACACCCTAGACTTAGTAACTGGGTCTCTTCACCTAAGTCAAGTGTCGAGATTCACGTAAAACGATGAAAGGTAACAAAAAATAAGTATGCATATCAAGTTCAGGGGTAGAAATCCATTGTCAAAAATGATAAGAACAATACCTGTCTGATTTTAAATCAGTCTCATTTTATCAAGACTATCTACAAATGGAAGGGTAAATAAGATTTTTCAGCCATTTTTTTGTAATATTCAAAATAAGACAATTTTACCCATAAAGCCCAATACCGATCTATACAGAGTTTGAGAATTCTAGAATCAGGATGCTTGACTAATTCTATTAGGGATGATCTCGAGATGGGAAGGATCTCTATGCTCAGTGTAATTTTAAGGCTGCATTGCTAAGGGACTAGCAATGGATAAGTTGGGGGGTGTGATAGCTCTGCATTTTGATGCCTTAAAGGCATCAATTCAGGGGTATTTTCAACCTTAGAGTAGTCAAATTGTGTCCTTTTCCAAGTTAATTTCAATGTTATGACCTCTGAGGGTTCCTATGCAAATTATGTGCAAAACTAGGAAGTTTTCATGGCTGAAATGCAGATTTGGGGAAGCTGGTGTGAAGTACAACTGAGAGAGGGGGTGTTTTAGTGAAAAACTAAAAGCAAGAGGACGCTTCCAAGCTGCTAAACCCAGTTTGGCGCCCCTCCTACCGTATTAGCATGCTCCCCACGTTTTATCAAACCCTAGGCCACCTTTTAACCAATTCTTTTCACTCTAAACAAACCCTAGCCGCTCCGAACTTCTAAATCCTCACCTTCCATCCCTCCTAATCTCCACCATCCGTTCTAGGTTACTCTTTTTTTAGCATTCTAACCCTAGGAGCCACCGAACTTCTAATCTTCACCATTCAGCCTTTAGCCATTAATTCTTAGCCTTACATAAAATTAGAAGCCTTTATTCTAAACCCTAGGGCACCCATATTTTTGCTAAAACCCATCTGCCGCCTCCTCTTTCTCTCTAATTTCAGTTATATACACCATTCTCTATAAAAATGACCCCAGGGGCCCTGGAGAAGGGGTTGGTCAATTCACCTAGGTAGAAGGAAAGCTGATCTTGAGAAGTTCAAGGGTAGAGGAAGAGGACGCCCAGGCAAGAGGAGGGGTTCCTACTTGCAAGTCTCCAACACCACTACTGCCACCTTTAGATTTGAATCCCAACCATTTTTTTTCTTCAGTTTTAGAATTACTTTCTGTTCTTTAATTTCCAGTTTAATTTTTCCTTCCTATAAATTTATTTTTATTAGATTTAATTTGTGTTTTATTTTTTTTCTGCATATCCAAATTTCTAAACTCTTTCTCAAGCAATCTATAAACTCCAAGAACTAAGAATAGTTTGGCCAAACAGAAATCAGATTGTCAAAATTCTTCATCAAGCAATTCGGACAGTCCATCATACAAATTCAATTTGGCTAGCTATTGTAACAATTAAAATCCTAATCAAGAAACATCAAGATTGAATCTAATCCATTCGAATAACCCTAGAGAACTAATTACAGATCTGAAATTACATGAAACATGATTCAATTACAGCAAGAAAGAAGAATCAAGTGAGAAAATATCATGAAATCCTAGCTGAGATCATTTACTACTTGCACATAATTCAAGGAAGAAGATAACCTAGATTGATCTCCTCCAATGGCTTCTTCTCCCAATTCAGATTCAGCCCCTCTTCTTCTCTTGAAGCTTCTTGAATCTCCCCCTTTCTTCTCTCTTGTGCGCCTCTCTCTAAATTCTCCCAAAAGGATTTCGAACCAAAGGAGTTTGAACCCTTTTTCCCTCTTTCTCTTCTCCTTTTATAGCTTTCGCTTCAGCCCCTTTCTCTCTTCTAGAAAGTTTGCCGCCTTTAGGCTCCTTGGGCTAAACTTTGGGCTGCTCTTGAGCTATACATGGGCCTCCCTCTTGCTGGGCCGAATGGGCTCCCTTGATGAGATTTGACTAGGCTCTCTCCTTAGGTTCCCCCATGGAGTGCTGCCTAGGCTTCATTGGCCGAATAGCCCTCCTTAGGCTTCTGGGCTGGGCCTTTCTCCCAACTGGGCTAAATTGCATCCACTTGGCCTCTTTTCCATGGTTTTATGTTATCTTTCCCCTAAGCTGGTCTCCCTTGATAATTTTTTGAAATCAAGCTAAATTGAGGTAAGAATTTACACAAATCAGCATCAAAACCATGCATAAACATCATAATTTATATGTAATTTGCACACACATCAAACACCCCCACACTTAAGCTTTTGCTTGTCCTCAAGCAAAGACATCACCCATAAACTGATCATCCCCCCTTATTATTACCATTTACTGGATGAATTTAGGATGAGAATACATTGAGTGGTCGGGAAACCTGCATAAGTATTCTGATTTATCCCCATGATTAGCCATTCTTACCACATACATAAAGCAAAGGAAGGGGAGAATATGAGATTCTTCATGCTCCAACCTTCACTTCCATTCAATATGTATAGCAACTCCTTGACCGCCAATATTAACCATTACTTTGAGCTTGGTCTCAAATCTATCAATGCACCTGAATGTTCAACCAAACTTTTTTCCTTTGAACCTCAGCCGTCACTGAATTCTTTTCTTTCCCCCTTTTTCTTTGGTGTGAGTGCATTTTATGCTCCATCTCACACTGGTCACAGGCTAGAGGCAGATAACAATACTCATATTCCAAGTTGCAAATTTTACTATTCAGCTTGGAATAGCGGAGTTGGGGCTGAACTCATATCATAAACCGCTAGTTTTACTATTCAGTTCATGACAACGGAGTCATTTGGACTTTGTCCCTTCTTCTCTTTTTTTTTCTTTTTCATATGTTGAACCTCATGCATTAACAATTCAGATGTGAACATGGTTCGAATGATCATTAAGATGTCAATCAAGTGCACTATACACATGAAGAAAGTTAGGGCTGTTCATGATGAAAGTCCTATTTGACTTCCTTAACCTCATGCAATGTGATAAATTTGGATCATTCACAAGAATAAATTCTAACACTTACAGTGATTTCCCTCAACTTATTGTATTCCCTCTTGGAATTCACCTTATAAACAACAATAATCTTGAGGGAATTTCAGTTTATTCGGCCTATCAATGCATGTTTCTGTTGGGGTGATTGAGGTGCATAGCTACAGCCTAACTCCCCCACACTTAAGATGAACATTGCCCTCAATTTTCCTAGTGTTAGAGAGTGAAGATGAATTCAGCAATGAGGGTAAGTGCATGAAGAGCATTATCAAGTAGTGAGAAGGTTTAGAGGACTTCCTAGAAGATCATTCTGAATTCTGCAATAGCTCTTTTAATAGGTAACCTCTAGCTGCTAGGAACCACACACAACTAGAGAGAGAGAATGATGAATACTAAAATAGCTCAATAATCTACCGAATTAACAACCTAAGAAAAAAACAAACTCAACTGATATGAATGAGAAAAGAAGAAAACAAATAAGAAGGTTATGACCAATCATCTGAAGCTCGCCAGTCTAGTGAGGTCACCGGTCGTCTAAGTATACAGTGGATGGAGTAGGCAATGTTCCACCCACTATAAATGGTTTAAGGCGCTGACCATTGACCTTGAATGTGCCTTGTGCCGGGTGAGTGACCTCTACGGCTGAAGGGATGGGATATCCATCACATGGACGCCCAAGTTTTGCAGAATGGATTGGGCGAACTTCAAAAATTCCACCCATCTTTGTAGGGAATCGAATTCCCTATATTTAGAAAAACATGTTTTTCAAGGATCAATCTTGAATCAAGAACCAAACCAGATCTGAACCAAAGGGAGTAGGAGGGAGGATGTACCTGATACAGAGAAGCAATATCTCCCAATGGAGGTGTTCACGCCCAAGGAAGGATCCAAAATCTGCTCCCA
>NW_010729403.1:219696-232692 GCF_000365185.1 Nelumbo nucifera
GGATCCATGTGAATAGAGAGTGCAGCATTGTTCCTTGCAGTTGAGGGAGAGGTCCTCTCTTGTCGGATAGTGTTCGATCATTATGCGCTGAGAGGTTAAGTGTAAGACCATTGAGGGTAATACCTGATGGGCTAATCTTGCATCTTCCCATAGTCCTTTGGTTTTCATAAGGTGGTTGGACCCCGGAACCATTTAGTATAAATGTTGGGGCCATTAAGAGTCCATAGTGATGGACCATTTCGTTCTTGTAACCAAACCGGACCAAATCTGAAACCAAATTAAGGGAGAAATATACCTAACACAAAACCCACACAAGAATGCTCCTCCCAATGAATGTTTTCACGCCCAAAGAGTGTAACAAATCCTCCTTCCACTAAAGATGACACAACTTTGGATGAGGCAGGATCAGCAGGTAGTTCTTCACCAAGAACTTGTGATTCTTTAGCAAGAATCGAATGAGACAGTGATCACAGCTTCTAAATTGTTTCTTCTAGCAAGAAACAATATCAAGATCGAATCTTGATCCAATCCAAGAACTGGAGATTGAACAAGGTAGGGCAGCAAGAGAAGGAAGAAAAAGAGAAGAAGGTAAGACCAGTCTAACTGTGTTGTCTTCTCTCTGTATTCAGTGAGTGTGAATTCAAGATTCGCCCTGCTCTCTTATTTATAGCCTTAAAGAGACAATTACCTAATCTCATTAGGAGTTTCCTGATCCAAATCTTTTATTTGGATCTGGACTCTTTAACTGATAAGGATAATCCCTTATCATATCTGCAGATAAAGATTAGACTTCCTAATCAAATTAAGCGTTCCTTTACACTACTGAATACAGTGAACCCCTAAGTCCATCACTATGGGCTCTTAATGGGCCCAACATTTACACTAAATGGTCTTTGGGCCCAGCCATCTTATGAAGGCCCAAGGACTGCAGGCAGATGCTAAATTAGCCCCTCAGGTATAATCCTCAATGGTCTTACACTTGACCTCTCAACCCATAATGATCAAACACTACCCGACAAGAGAGGGCCTCTCCCTCGGCTGCAAGGTGCAGTGCTGCACTCTCTACTCACATGGATCCCGAGAATTAAAACCTTTTGCAAACATTTTGAAACTGTAATATATATATATATATATATATATATATATATATATGAATATCCGTATATAAAGATATTTTGCAAAACAAATTTCAACGATTGAAATCGGCTGTCGGCAGTCTTGGTTTCCATCAGAAAGAGTGCATCCCCGATCATTACCTTTGTCCGACAAAGGGGCTGATCCTATCACTATGATCACCCACTCAGATGAATTCTTGGACTGTCCCAACATACCTAGGTCTTGACCCCCTCTAAGGATCTCACTGATTGGCATATCAAAGACAGCCCAATCCGACACCTAGTGCAGTATCATAATCGAGTCTAGGGGTCAGGTGTAACTTTCCAATTTTGCCCACTAATCACCAAGGTCTAGGGCAATACTAGAAATCTGGTCCGGTTCAGGGTTTCAAATAAACCTACACTGCATGTACCTCGGGTCTTACCCTGGCAACTAAGACAAGCCACCCCAACCAACTCGGTGGTACATCAGTGTCAGCCTTGGCAGGATAAATCTCCCTAAATCTATCCAATAGCTGTAAAGATTCTAAACTTACATGAGTCTCATATGTGTTCAGTTTAAG
The DNA here is from genome assembly GCF_000365185.1 of Nelumbo nucifera. Next base: position 221,375 of record NW_010729403.1, read on the forward strand.
GGTATTAGACAGAAACACACCATAATAACATGAATCAAATATGTACTTTATTCATTTACAATAAATGTCATAATCTACATCATGCTGATTGGAGCTAAGGGCATACACTGTCTAACAACTCCAACTTGCACTTAGGTCCAATCGGGTATAAGCTGGAGTCCCATACTTTCCACGTGTTTCTCAGAAACTTTCTGTGTTAGTGGTTTAGTTAATGGGTCTGCTACATTTTCGACTGATGCTACCTTCTGAATCAGGACGTCCCCTCTTCCAACTATCTCCCGTAGTACATGGTACTTCCTCTCGATGTGTGCTTTGACTTTGAGTGGGCTCGTGGCTCCTTAGCCTGAGCAATGGCACCAGTGTTGTCACACAACAATGGAATGGGTGATGTGCTGGATGGAACTACTCCTAATTCATGAATGAACTTCTTCATCTATACGGCTTCTTTGGCAGCTTCACTTGTGGCAATGTACTCGGCCTCGGTTGTGGAATTTGTAGTGGACCCTTGTTTGCTGCTTTTCCAGCTAACTGCACAGGATCCCACCGTAAAGATGTATCCAAATGTAGACTTTCTATCATATGGGTCTGACTGGAAATCGGCATCGATATACCCAAGGATCTGTAGTGAACTACTATCGAATACCAGACAAAACTCTTTTGTCCTTCGAAGGTATTTCAGTATATTTTTCATAGCGGTCCAATGCTCTTGTCCTGGGTTAGACTGGTATCTACTTACCACACTCATGGCCTGAGCAATGTCTGGCCGAGTGTACAGCATGGCATTAATGATGCTCCCTACGGCAGAGGCATAGGGAACTTCCTTCTAGCCTGAAAGGAACATTTCCTTTCTTGGAGTTCTCCATACTATATCTCTTGACTATTTTGTCAATATAAGTAGATTGGGATAATCCTATTATCCTCTTTGATCTACCTCTATAGAGTCAAAGTCCCAAGATATAAGAGGCTTCTCCAAGATCTTTCATAGATAATTATTGTGAAAGCCATACTTTCACCGTATTCAACATTCCTACATCATTCCCAATGAATAGAATGTCGTCTACATACAAAACCAAGAATTTAACCTTATCCCCACTGGTCTTCCTATAAACACAGGGCTCATCCAGATTCTGCTCAAAGTCAAACTATTTGACAGTAGAGTCAAACAGGATGTTCCAGCTCCTAAAAGCTTGCTTAAGTCCATATATGGATCGATTGATTTTATATACCATGTGTTCCTGACATGCAGCTATGAAACCTTGTAGTTGCTGCATATAGATATTTTCAGTAAGATCTCCATTCAGGAACGCAGATTTGACATCCATTTACCAAATCTCATAGTCATGGTATGCTGCTACACCTAGCAAGATCCTAATGGATTTAAGCATGGCCATAGGCCAAAAGATTTCCTCATAATCAATTCCTTCTTTTTGAGTGTACCATTTCGCCACAAGACAAGCCTTGTAGGTCTCAACCTTACCATCGGGGTCTTTCTTCCTTTTATAGATCCATTTGCAACCAATTGCTTTCACCCCAGGGGGCGGATCTACCAGAGTCCAGACAACCCCAAATCCTACAGAGCCTTTTGGGTAACCTAGAAATAGGCAACGACTGGTTTTGGATTCCAATTTGTCAGCACGTGTTCTTTTAACATGTGTCGGACAACCCCAAATCTTCAAGTGTCTCACACTTGGTTTCTTACTGGTCCAAAGCTCAAAGGGAGTCTTCGGAACAGATTTGGTTGGAACCCGGTTCAGCACATATGTCGCAGTCTGCAATGCATAACCCCAAAAGGATGTGGGTAATTCTGAGTGTACGAGAAGTGATCAAACCATATCCAATAAAGTCATGTTCCTCCTCTCTGACACACCATTTAACTATGGTGTAGCAGGAGGAGCTAGTTGTGACACTATCCCATTTTCCTTTAAGTAGTCCCTGAATTAGTCAGAGAGATATTCACCTCATCGATCTAATCAAAGGGCCTTAATGTGTCTCCCCAACTGTTTCTCGACCTCTTGCCTAAACTCTTTGAACTTTTCAAAGGATTCAGACTTGTGTCTCATTATGTACATGTAACCATACCGAGAGTGATCGTCGGTAAATGTTTTGAAATAAACATGCCGGTTACGTGTCCTAACATTCATGGGACCACATACATCAGTATGTATAAGGTCAAGCGTGCCTGTTGATTTTTTAGGCTTATTGTTAAATGACTGTTTCGTCATCTTACCCTGAAGGCAAGGTTCACTGGTTGGRAGATCTTCTACAGTTAGAAAATCCAAAGGACCATCATTTACCAACCTTGTGATACGATCTATGTTAATGGCGAAGTCGGTAATTCCACAGGGACGTGGGATTAACTATATCACGGGTTCTTTTCTTGGGGTTATTATCCGACGTAGTCTCAGTTATATTTGTTTCCAGCGAAGGATGGTGAACATAGAGACCATTCTCAAGTTCTCCATATGCGAAAAATTTGTTATTCCTTTTAATAGTAATCACATTACTAAAGAGAACAGAATAACCAACCGCACACAATTTTGAAACAAAAATTAAATTTCTTCTCAAATTGCGTACATAAAGACAATCTTTTAATGTAATTATTCCATCTCTGAAATACAATTCTACAGTTCCTATGGTTGTAGATGCAACACTTGCAGAAGTCCCTAAGTAAAGAATCACTTCACCGTCACTTAGTCTTCTGCTTGTCCTGAACCCCTGCAATGTGTTACATGCATGAGTAGAAGCCCTAGAGTCAATGCACCAGGAAGCAGAAGTCACCAACATATTGGTTTCTATGACAAAGGTTTCGAAATTACCTTGTTCCTTGGTCTCCAAGAAGTGAGGACAGTTCCTCTTCCAGTGACCGGTCTGTTTGCAGAAGTGACAAGCATCTGATGCCTTGTCCTTCCTCTGCTTTTTAGGCTTGCAAGTTATATTCTAAGGTTTCTTCTTTGCCTTCCTCTTACTCTGATTGCCGTTGTATCTGATTGTCTAAGGAGGCGATGATATAGCACTGAGCAATTGAGTTTTTCTCTTCCCATTTTTTATATTCCCTCCTGTGGACCTCTGAAGCCCTATCACCCGAATGATCTGGAGCAGGGTTCTTAGCAACCTTGTCCAATTTCTCGGATGTTAGAACTATCATAAGGTTACGATACCAATCAGCGTAATTTGGGCCCGTAAGCTTATTATCGTCCAACAATTTGGTGAATTGTCCATTTGCCATTTCTGAAAAAAGGCAAAGCAAATATTAGTCCACAACCTAATTTGATTCATGTTATCTACATAGATACGGATTTTAATCTATGTTCCATTTTCATTTGTTCATCTCTGAGATTTCCCTCCTATCTCAGTGACGAAAACTGTGAACTATGTCTCTGGAAATGTGGGAAACCACATAGGGTGCATGGAGCCAATTGTTTCAGCTGCATAACCCCACCACCTTCTATGAAGGATCGCATCCACCCATCTCATGAGCTTTCCCTTTGACCTCTGTCAAACAAAGTTCATTGCCATTTTAGGTTAAACCTTTATGTCCAGTGAGTGCTAACCCATCATATTCGTGAATGCCAAGGTACTGCGAGAGAGCCTTTCATTTTAGGATAGGCCCCTCCCACATCGGTCTATGATGCCCCTATCATCTTATGAAACAATCCAACAGATCCAACAGCAAATGGATAGCCCAATTTTATGGTGCATTTCCTCATTACTAAAGGACTCATCTTCATGTTAATGATGGAAGGCCTTTAGAGTGTTCATCATATGAGTCTCCTTATCACATGCACTCATATTTTAGTGGAGGAAACGAAATATTACGCCCTAATTTTATTTAGGTCAAACCAAAGTGGCTCCTACTGGCTTTCTCAAAGCCAGATTTAAATGGGCCCTAAACGGCTAGGGTTCTGCACGGTTCCTCTTGGGGAGGAAGCTGATGTGGAGCCCACCAAATGGGGAGATCATCCAATGATCTTATGAACACCATGGCAATGATGTGTATTCAGCTATGGTGTGCGAAAGAGCTGCTATCGAAATAATCATGGGCCAAGTACTTATGGTCCATGTACGTAGCAAATCACACATCCATACATCATATGCATGAGATAAATTGATCCAATCAACTAAAACATCTATAAAATCCTTAATTAATTAGATTAAATCAGTATCAGCAACAGAGCCCATAATGTTATCATATAACATTATCTAGGTACATGGGTTGTACTGCAAAAAGCAGTTCAGCCCATGTAGCTAAATTGGGGCTGATTCAGTTTTATCATATTAAATTTAGCTTTTACAGAGGTGGGTCGAATTAAAACTTGAAGTGGGCCATCAACCCTTTGGCCCAAATCGAATTAGGGTTAGAAAAGCCAACCCCATCGAACCAATAATTTGGTCCAACCAGTTTGGACCAAATCTGGTGTAAATCGGCCAAACTTTTGGTGTCCAGATCAACATTTAATTCAAGAATAATGATTTGAAAGTAAATTAATTCAAGATAATCAGATTATCAAGAAACTAAAACAGAGGGCTGCAGTGTGATTTTTCTTGGATATCCTGTAAGCCTGCAAAGAACAATTAATCGTAGATTGCAGACTCGATATCTCTACTCACATTTTGATGCATTTTGAGGCCTTAAGGGCATCAATTCAGGGGTATTTTTTACCTTAGGATAGTCAAATTGTGTCATTTTCCCAATTAATTTCAATGTTGTGACCTCTAAGGGTCCCTGTGCAAATTTTGTGCAAAACTATGAAGTTTTAATGGCTGAAATGCAGATTTTGGGAAGGTGGTGTGGAGTCCAGTTGAGAGAGGGGGTGTTTTTGTGAAAAACTGAAAGCAGGAGGGTGCCTCCTAGCTGCTAAACCCAGTTTGGCGCCCCTCCTACTGTATTAGCATGCTTCCCACGTTTTAGCAAACCCTAGGGCGCCTTTTAACCCATCCTTTTCACTCTTAGAAAACCCTAGTCGCCCCTAGTTGTTTAATCTCCACCCTCCACCTCTTTTAATCTCAACCACTCATTTTAGGGCTCTCCTTTATAGCTTTTAAACCCTAGGGCACCACCTATTCGGCTAATCCTCACCACTTAGCTCCTCACCATTAAATCTCAACCAAACCTCCATCTTATATTCAAACCATTCAATCTAGGGCACCACCTATTCTTTTAATCTTAACCCTTCAACCCTAGATGTTCTAATCTACACCCTCCATATCTGGGCGCCTAAATCTCAGCCCTACATATTGGGCGCCCTCCCCTTTTATTTTCAGCCATAGGATCACCTCAAAACCATCTTAGCCATCCATTAGAAACTCTAGGATGTCCCTAACTTTGCTAAATCCTAGCTGCCGCCCACCATCTTCCACCCTATTTCCAGTTGTGTCCAACATTCTCTATAAAAAGGGTCCCAAGGACCCTGTAGAAGGGGTTGGTCAATTCACCCAGGTAAGAAGGAAGGCTGATCTTGAGAAGTTCAAGGGTAGAGGAGGAGGAGGACACCCAGACAAGAGGAGGAATTCCTACTTGCAGTTCGCCAACACCACTACTGCCACCTCTGTATTTGAATCCCAACCATATTTTATTCAGTTTTAGAATTACTTTATGTTCTTTAATTTTAGTTTATTTTTCCTTAATGAAAATTTACTTTTATTAGATTTAATTTGTGTTTTAATTATCTTTTGCAGATCTGAGATTCGGCCAGGTAAGACGGAAGGCCTAGCTCGAGAAGTTCGAGGGTGGAAGGAGAGATCCGGAAACTACTACCTCTGATCGGATTCTCAGTCATTTTTATTTTGTTTCTTTTATTTATATGTTTCTGTTATTTATTTATTTCTATGCACTTGTTATTATCAATATTATTCCAATTTGGTTTTACTGAATTCCATTTTTTAATTAATTAATTTTTTATTTTTTTGCAACTCCCCTTTGTGTTCTCTTGTCTGGATCTAAGAAAATATTAATTTTTCCCTCACCTCCCTTTGGATACGAACCATTCTCACCCATTTACTGCGTTTGTATTTGTTTGAGAATTGGTAAAAATTATAAATATTTAAACTGGATTTCTAGGGTGTTTAACGACACACTTCCGGCTAGCGCCGTTGCTGGGGAAGCACGAAGAAAATTTTTTATTTACTTTTTCCGGATCTATTTCATTATATTTTCTTTTTCGTTTGATTACTTGACTCGTTATCTCAGTTTAATTCTTGTTTCCCTTTGATTCTGCATGATGGAATAGCGAACGGTGGGGTACCGGAGCATTGCGGGATTGCGGGACAAAAGAGAAGAGAAGAGAAAATGAATTGTGTTTCAGGTGTAGTCATTCCATTTTTTTTTTAATCTTCTTATTTTTATTTTCAAACTCTTGTTTTGATAGAATACTTATTTTTTAATTTTTTGAATTATTTTTTTTCTAGATCCAATTTTTTTAGTATTATTTTGCTTCCATTTTGTTTCTAGATCATTTCTTCTTTCTTTATTTTAAATTCATGTTCGATTTTTTTTGCTTTATTAGCGTTGTGTTTTTCTTTTATTTCAGATTTAAAAAAAAAAGAAAAAAAAATCGTTTATTTTATTTTATTTTATTTCTTGCAGCATAATTTTCTTTTCTTTATTTTATTTTCGGTTTAAATTTTAGATTCATTTTTTAATTTTATTTCAGATAAAAAAATAAAGAAATAAAAAAAAATCCATTCATTTTATTTTATTTTATTTTTGTAGCATATTTTTCTTTTCGTATTAATTTTAGATTTTTGTTTTTCTTTTATTAAAAAAAACAAAAAAATATAAATAAAAAAAATCAGCATATTTCTTTTTATATTATTTATTTTATTTTGTATTAATTTTTTTTAGATTTGTATTTTTTCTTTTATTTTATCTATTTCTTGCATAATTTTCTTTTTGATAATTTTATTTTCGGTTTAATTTTTAGATTAGCCATTAGTTTGTTAGAATTTATTTTTGGTAGTTGTTAATTCTGTTTAGCACAATTAATTTCTTGTTTTATTTTCTGTTTGCAATTATTTTTTGTTGCTTTATTTATTTTCTTTTCTTTTAGTCGTTTAATTGAATAAATAATTGTTAAATAGGAAATTGTTAAAATTTTTGAATTTGAGTTTTAATTTCAAATCTGAATTTAAATTTAAATTTTAATTCGAATCTGAATTTGAATTTCAAATTTCGAAATTTAAATTTTTAAATTTTCGAATTTAAAAAAATTGAAAAAAAAATATAAAAAATCGAAAACAAATTGGTTAATATTTTTCTTGCATTTTCATTCCAATATTTAGGGTATGATATTCTAGAACATGTATCATATAGGTTTATTTAATTGCTGAAATTATTATTGTTAGTAGTGAATGTGTTAGGTGTTCTTTTTATTATTTTAATTGTTCCTTTTGCTTAGTTTGTTTGCTTTATTCTTTTATGTTTAATTGCTGAATTGCATTTTAGAAACAATTGTTCATGCATTGTAGTCTGTTGCATTTGCTTTGTTTATTTTGTTTCTTTCCATTAATCCATTTAAGGGCAATCCAACTTAAATAAGATAAGGTGGGGATTTCATCACCCTCCCTTAGCCCAAAAATCACCACCTTTCATGTGTGGTTCACCCTAAACCCTAATTTAAAATTTGGATAGTAAGATCCTTTAGGGAAGCCTCACATTTGGTTCAAAGGTGTGCTGAATTTTAGGAAAACTTGAAATTATTTTCCATAACCAGCGGTTGGTGTCTAAGGAAAGAGGTTAAACGGCTAAGCCTAAGTGGGTTTTGTGCTTATTTAATTAGGTCCTTGCGAGAGCAAGAGGAGCCTCCCACATCCCCTCCTCTTACCTGGATAACGAAAGGAAGTGGTGTAATTCCAAGTGAACCTAAAAGGATTCACATTGGTTGAACCACTAGTTTAGGAAACCCTAGGTCAGCCCCTAGGTCGTGTGGTTGATTTGTTTGCCTTTAAAAAAATAGAAAAAAAAGAAGAATTTTTTTTTTTTAATTCCAACTTGAATTTAGATTTTAGGAATTTAAATTTCAAAAGTTGAGTTTGAATTTAAATTTCAAAAATTTAAATTTCAAAAAAAAAAAAAAGAGAGTTTTAAAAGTTGAGTTTAAATTTCAAAATTCAAGTTGCAAAATCCACATTTGAAATTAAACTCAAAATTTTAAATTCAAATAAAAAGAAAAGGGACTTATGTGTTGTATGTTGGGAAGGAAATCTTTAAGGAGAGAAACTATAGAACCTATACCTGAAATAGAGAGATACCTCCATCATCAACATCGAAATTAAATAGCCAGAATCAATGATGCCCATCCTAGAAAGTTGAAGGAATACTTCACTCCTACACAATACAACCCTTCATCCTACATCCAGTTACCTGATACTCAGGCCTTACAATATGAAATTAATTCAAGTACAATCCAGATGCTCCCATCCTTCTATGGGAACCCAAGTGAGTGAAAGAATGGTAAGATCCATCATATGGACACCAAAAAGGGTGCGGAATGGGTGGGTGAATTTCAAAAATTTCTTACCTTTCTTCCAACTAGGAATCACATTCCCTTTATTTAGAATACAGTATTCAAGGATCTAACTTAAACCAAAATCGAACCAGATCTGAACTAAAAGAGAAGGGAAGGGATATACCTGATCCGGATAAACAATATCTCCCAATGTCGGTGTTCACGCCCAAAGAAACTTCCAAGAACCGCTCCCACTAAAGATGACACAGTGATGATGGAGCAGAACCTGCAGTGTTCATCCCACGAACCAGGTCCTTCTGAAGAACTCGATGGCAACAATGAGTACTACACACGATCAGTCTTTCAGCAAAGACTGATATCAAGAAGCTTTCTTGATCTTTTCCCTCATAGAGATATCGAACTGGTAGTAGATGGCGGCGGCTACTGGAGGAGAAGACTAGAGAAGAAGGTAGCAAACTGCTTTCTCCTCTCTAGGGTTTCTTTGAGATCCAATCTCTAGTTTGCAGTGTTCTCTGCGAATTACCTTAACCTTCAAAGTCTTGTAATTCGAATTAGGGTTTCTCCTCTTTCTTTCTTAATGATTAAGAAACCTCTTAATCCCATTAGAGTTATCATAATCCAAATCAGTATTTGGATAAGGAGTCTTCTTAATCTTATCTGCAGATTAGATCAGCCCACTCCTGATCTTATCAGGAGGTTACCATATTCAAATCCTAATTTGAATTTGGTCTGTATGAGTGGATAGGGTTAAGACCCAATCCTTTTGGCTTGACCTAATCTTAGATCCGCCCCTTTAAGTGACTGATCAAATCAGCCCAGTTCGAAATGGGCTTTAGGCCCAATATGTATCAAGTGCTGAATAGGCTTTCCAAACTGCTACCCAGTTGGGATTCTTTATATGGCGTGGGATGCAAGCATTGATCTACACGTCAGCCACATGGGTTCGGCCCAGCCTCTGTTACAAGGTCTAGCCAAATTCACAAGAAAACCCAGTGAACCCCTTGAGCCCATCACATGGATGGACCCAACACTTACACTAAGTGGTCCCTGGGCCAAGCCATCTTATAAAAACCTAGGGACTGTGGGCAGATGCAAGATTAGCCCATCAGGTATAACCCTAAATGGCCTTACACTTAACCTCTCAGCCCATAATTATCAAACACTGCCCGACAAGAGAGGACCTCTCCCTCGGCTGCAAGGAACAGTGTTGCACTCTCAACTGCTGGCAGTTTGGTTTCCATCAGAGAGAGTGCATCCCCGATCATTACCTTTGTCCGACAAAGAGGCTGATCCTGTCACTATGATCACCCACTCAGATGAATTCTCATACTGTCCCAACATACCCAGGTTTTGACCCCCGCTAAGGATCTCACTGATTGGCATATCAAAGACAACCCAATCTGACACCTAGTGCAGTGTCATAATCGAGTCTAAGGGTCAAGTGTAACTTTCTAGTTTTTCCCATCAATCTCCAAGGTCCAGGGCAATACTGGAAATCTGGTCCGGTTCAAAGATTCAAGTAATCCTACACTGCATGCGCCTTGGGTCTCACCCTGGCGGCTAAGACAGACCACCCCAACATTTGGCAGCACACCAGTGTCAGCCTTGGCAGGATAAATCTCCCCAGACTTATCCAATGGCTGTAAACATTCTAAACTAACGCGAGTCAATTTAAGTGTCCAGTTTAAGGGTCTTACACAGAAACATACCATACAACATGCGGCCCAATTTCCACCTTTTATCTAAGAACAAGTTTAGGCAGCCCAGAGTTTCTCAAGCCCCAATAGTGATCCATATTCTAATACTTATAACCCTGGGGGGAGAAACCATCCTAACTTTTCTTGGAGGACACATCAACCCAATGTATAGTCCCATCAGCATCCGTCCAACTCCATGGTCCAATAGTTTCAGAGGCTAGCAGTACAAAACTAGTTCCAGTAGGTGTACCCTAGGAGTCAACCGGCCCAATCATATCAGGGCTACCCACAACCCCCACAATCCCGATCAATAGATGATCAATTTATGCAGCTGTAGCAGTTGATCCTAAAACAACAGCAGTCCATTAATAGATTCGAAGGCCAAATAGGATAGCTAGCTGAAGATGGTGCAAGGAGGGCAGTGGGGCACGTACCAAGTCAACCAGTTGCAAAGCCTAGGAATCAGCCACTGGGTTTCTCTCAGCAAATTCAAACACCCCCTCTCTCAGTTGGTCTTCACACCAGCTCCCCAAAAACTTCGCCCATTCTTTTTACTCTTAGCAAACCCTAGGGTGCCTTTGAACCCATTCTTTTCACTCTTAGCAAACCCTAGCCGCCCCTAGTTGTTTAATCTCCACCCTCCACCACTTTTAATCTCAACCACTCATTTTAGAGCTCTCCTTTATAGCTTTTAAACCCTAGGGCACCACCTATTCTTCTAACCCTCACCATTCAGCTCCTCACCATTAAATCTCAGCCACTCCCTCCATCTTATATTCCAACCATTCAATCTAGCGCACCACCTATTCTTTGAATCTTAACCCTTCAACCCTAGATGTTCAAATCTACACCCTCCTTATCTGGGCGCCCAAATCTCAGCCCTACATAATTATTGGGCACCCTCTCCTCATATCGTAACCATATCGTGAAAAATCATTTGTGAAGGTGATGAAATACACGTGTTGATTCCGTGTCCTAACACTCAGGGGACCACATACATTAGTATGTATTAGGTCAAGTGTGCCCATCTTCTCTGGGCCTCGGAAGCCCTATCTCCCGGACGATCCGGGGCAGGATTCTTGGCTACCTTATCCAACTTTTCAGAGGTTAAGACCAACATAAGGTTCCTGTACTAGTCGGCATAGTTTGAGCCCTT
>NW_010729403.1:258239-271943 GCF_000365185.1 Nelumbo nucifera
GAATCAAATATGTATCTTTATTCATTTACAATAAACTCATAAAGTACATCATTCTGATTGAAGCTAAGGGCATACAAAACTGTCTAACATCTTGAACCCTTCTTGACTGATTGCTCCTTGCTTCTTGATTCAAATCAGGAAGTGAGTGATTGAGTGATGCCCTTATCTGGTCCACCCCCTCCTTTATATAGATTGAAGGGGAGGGGGGTGGTCTCCTACTTCCTCTTGAAGTTAATCTTACAAGAATGGAAAGTCCTATCCTAATTCTAATCTTATCTCTTTATCTACTAAACTCAATCCCTTTATCTCTCTAAGATTACATTAAGAATTTAGATCTGGAAGGATTCTTCTTATCTTGTTCTTGGATTCGTAATAAACCTCCTCTGCGAATTGGGCTTCAGCCAGGCTTTTCTGCGAGTTGGGCTTCAACTGCGGAGTGGGCCTTCCTACGAAATTGCCCCGATTCGGGCCCGGATTTGACTTCAATGCAGGCCGAATCAATAAAAGCCCAAAATATGAAAGTTGTCTTTTTCTCTTATCTTTCCAGTGGGTCTTGAATCAGCCCATTCGGAGTTCGGAGACGCGAGTTAGGTCCAGATCACTGAACGATGTCGAAATAGTGAAAAATCATCTGATTTGTCTTTCTTTGCTCTTGATGCCTTCTTTCATGCCCTGAACAGAAATATGAGTCCAACTAGGTGCTAATTCAGTATAAAAGACAGAGTAATTTGGGGATAAAAATATGATAAATTCTCCTCTCATCAGAATCTTTAATTTAAATTTCATGTGTAGGTGTTTTGGAAGGTCCTAGGTCTGATGGTGTTGTCGGATCTAGTGGTCGAGGTGTTGATAAGGATTGATCAAGGCCATCGGATCAGTATTGGATTGGTTTAATGGTGGATCTAAGGGCTCTCTGGGCAAAATTTGGGATTTTTGAATTTTTAGGTGCTTTGGAGAGATCAGGAGTGTTTGTTCGGGAATCTGGGGTGAATTGGGGTTCAGGAGATGGACCAAACAAAAATCAGGTGCTGACACCAGTCTAGACCCTTCCTTGTAGATGGGTCATCCAATCGGCAAGGTAGCACACAGGGTTCATCCTCCTTGACCCAGACGACACCACCCTGGAGCACGCCCTGAGGTTTGATTTCAAGGCGTCTAACAAGGAGGCAGAATACGAAGCCCTAATAGTCATACTTTTGCTCACCCTTGACGTTGGAGTAAGGCGCATGGAAGCCTTCAGCGACTCCCAGCTAATGGTCAACTAAGTCACCAGACAGTTCGAAGCAAGAGAGCCCACCATGGCAAGTTACCTGCATAAAGTGCAAGGGATCACCCAACAGCTTGAGCATTTTTCCATATTGCAGATCCCTAGAGCCAAGAACATCCGAGCTGATGCACTATCAAAGCTTGCCAGCTCGCCGCATGCCGACCTCAGCACGATAGTCAGAATGGACATTTTAGTGCAACCCAGCTGTAAGTGTGGTGGTAAGGCTATAGACAGGGGTCTCCTTGAAAGACGAAGGAAGGCTGGGGGTAAGGGGTAGGTTTAAAGGCTCTGAGTGACAAGGTAGCTGAACAAGGGGACAGGAATGATATAAGAATGTTCTCATTATAAGTTAGACATCTATTTATAAGGAGAGATCCTGAGGTCCTAAAAGGAAGGAGATAAAAGTGTTTGGTTCCCACTAGGGAAGGGAATCTTTGATTCGGTGTCAGTTGTCAGGGAGCACCGCTAAGGTTTCTTCATGTGTCTTATGAGATATCTCTAGGACGAGGTTTCCTTTCGTCCGTGGATTCTCAGAATACACATATGCTACTTCCTTTTGCGAATCCCCTAGACTAACGTGGCACAGATGACGTCAACACTAATCTTACATTCCTTTTTCTTAATCTTGTTGGGTGTTCAATCACACATGGCACTAATGAATCACGTATTTCTTTGCTCATTTCTGACCTGCGATGAACTTGAACTCATCGCAGGTTCATGAAGGCCTCGAGTTTACCTTTAGTACGTGACTTTGAGTCTGTTGTGGGCCCATGGCAGCCCTGAGCTCATCGTGAACTCACTTTAGGCTTCGGGTTCATTGCAAAATTGTGTAGGTTCAGAGCTCATCGTAGGTTTGTACCGAGTCCTAAACTCATCATAGGTGCCTTTGCGGCACCGTTTTAGCACCTTCTATGCTATTACAGTTGTGGTGATCAAAATGTACCTATACCAGCATTTCATAAATAGTTTTGATTGTCCTCCCAGTTTAGCAAGAGCAATCGTGGAGGGATCCCATCTAGGGGTGAGCAAAACAAGCTGAAAAACTGAACCAACCAAAAATCAATGATCGAAACTGAATAAAAAAATCAATTAACCGAACTGGTCAGCTCGGTTTCGATTAACCAATACAGAAAACCGACGGTTAACCGAACCGATCGGTATACATATTTTTCTATATGTTCATGTATATTATATTATAAATTTTTTATATATTATAAATTAATAAATATGCATTACATATAAATATATTTATAATATATGATATATTAGTTATTATTTAAAATATAATATTTTATATATACTTATAATTTTTATTATATTTATATATTTTTATAATATATATTGTAAAAATAAAAAAACCAAAAAAAACCGACAAACCGAACCAACGGTTAACCAAACCAGTCAACTAGTTAACCAACTGGCTTCAGTTAGGTTTTGGTTACCGATTTTCTAAAAACTGGTAGTACCAAGATGGCACCCTTCCGGTAGACCAAACAGAAGCAAACCGTGCTCACCAAACCATGAGCACTCGTAAACCCATCATACAATACCTCCAAGATGGCACCCTTCCGGTAGACCAAACAGAAGCAAGGAGGCTAGCCCACAGGTCGACCCAATATTGCCTCTTCCGGGGCCAGATCTACCACCAGTCGCACACTCTCCCCTAGCTGCGGTGTCTCCCTCCAATAGAGGTCAACTACGTCCTTAGGGAGATACACGAATGTATCTGTAGAGACCACCCCGACACACAAACCCAAACGTACAAGGCACTCCGGCAAGGCTACTACTAGCCCACCATGAAGCAAGATGCAACCCAGCTTGTCCGAAAGTGTGACCAGTGTCAAAGGCACTCAAATCTCTACCACCAGCAATGGCTCCCCTCATTCCCTTTCTTTGTCCGTGGCCTTATGCCCAATGGGGGATGGATATCTTCAGAGCATTCCCCACTACGGTCGGACAGAAAAAATACCTCCCCATTGTAGTAGACTATTTCACAAAATCGGAAAAGGTCGAGCCCCTCACATAGAGGTGTAAATGAGGTCGTGTTGCCCGTGGCCCGGCAAGCCTCGCACGATGGTCCATGCCGTGTTGGGTCCAGCCCATCATACAGCATGGCCCACAAGGCCCGTAGCGGGTCGTGCTCGACCCGTCCGAAAACTAGTCGTCTGGCCCGATGGTCCCCTCCCCCCAACGACTAGTTTCAGCTTTTTGGAGCTTTTTCACATAAATACCCCCTATATAGCTATTTATATAGCTATATAGGGGGTATTTATGTATTTTGCATATAAAGGGGAGAAAAATGACACAAATGCCCCCTAACAGCAATATAACAACTAGTTTAGGGGGGGATTTTTGGGTAAAGTTATAAATAACTTTACAATGACCAAAATACCCTCCCAACAACCTAAAAAAACAGTTAGTTTTTAGGGAATTTTGGACAATTGAATTATTTTCAATTCCTATAAATAGCCCTATCCTCCATCATTCTTCTCATCACACCAATTCAATAATCAACATTCAACAATTATCTTAATCTCTTCCCTCTCTCTCATACATTCTCTACAATTTGAGTGAACTTTGATAGTCTGATTGGTTGATTGACTAATTCTCCAAGTTAGAAATTTGGGAGGCTTGGAGCCTTAGACATTGAAAGGTTTTAACTATTACATTCAAGTTGGGATTCTGAACCAACAATCTGAGTAAGTCCAATTAAATTAACTTTATTTTTTAGAATTTAAAAAGAAAAATGGACGGCTCTTTCCAAAACCCCAAGTTTAGTAGCCCGATTTGGAAAATATTTAAAATAGAGGATGTTGAGGGGAAGCAGAAAAGAGCAATTTGCCAAAAATGTAGAAAAGACTTTAGCTATTGTAGCAAGGGTGGTATTGGCCATTTGAGCAGACATTTTCTCACACATGAGAAGGAAGAAGAAATAACCCACAATTTAAATGAATTGTTGAAATAATGAAAAAAAAAATATTTTAAAAATATTGGGAGAACATTTCTCCCCTTTATTGCTTAGCTACAATATTAGATCCTAAGATTAGGAAAGATGGTTTTGATATTTCACTCGAAACCTATTGTGAAAATATGAATATTGACATTGGAAATAAAAAAGAATAAATTAATAATTTAGTATTTGAAATGTATAATTTATATGAATTTGATTATCTGAAGCAGTAGGAAATAATAAGTAGAAAGTAGAAATCAACTACTTTTACAAAAAGCTCATTTACTAAACTTAATTTATTTACAAGCAAAATTTTGTAGTTAAGGTGAGGGAACAAATAATTTGATATTTTACCCTGGTGGAGTGAACATTCAAAAAATTATCCAGTTCTCACCGCCATGGCACGTAATCTACTAACCCTCCGGTGCCTACAGGCTATAGTTCCATCGAAGTCTTATTTTAGTGCAAAGTACCATTGTACCAAGGTTGGCTAGATGCAGTCATGCAAAAGATAGATTTCGACTTTACAAGACAAAGGAGGGCATGATACTATTACATACACCAGATATTTCACCTGAAGTAAAAGATGAAAGTCATGATTCATGAAAAATAGTTGACTAGTTGTATAGAATTTTTTATTTTTTTTTCAAATTATTGTAAATTTTGTTTTAATTTTATTTAATTTATTTGCTATTAATGTAATTTTGTATTTTTAATTTGTAACTATATTGTATTTTTTATATTTTATTAATTTATTCCATTTTCATATTTCATTCATCCAAGAATGAGTTTCAAATCTGAAAATAAATAAAAAATAAGAATATGCGGGAATAAAAAATCAAAGAAATGAAATGAGTTTCTAACCTAAAAGTAAAGAAAAAACAGAACCTAACAATCCTAAAAAAATATATATCTAAGAACGAAACAAAAAATAATCCTAAAAAAATAAATTGAATCTATCAAGAAATAAAAATAATTAACTAAGAATTCAAAAACATTACTTTACCAAAAAGAATTCGAAAACAAAAACAAAAAATAGGATTAAATTGGGACGATTACACCTGAATCGCAATCCTAATTTCTCTTCTCTTCTCTTCTTTTTTCTTCAGCAGTTCGACAACGCTCTGGTACCCCAACTTTTGCTATTACGTCCTGCAAAATCAAAGAGAAACAAGAATTAAAATGAGACTACAGATCAAGTAATCAAACGAAAATAAAAAAATAATGAAACAAATCTGAACAAAGCAAATAAAATTTTTTCTCCGTTGCTTCCCCGGCAATGGCACCAAAAACTTGGTGTGTCCGAAAGCGTGTCGTTAACCACTTCGGAACACTAGTTTCAATATTTATAAATTTTCCAATTCTAAAAATAACAACAAAGCACTGTTAGTGGTGAGAAAGGGGTCATATCCATAGGGAAGTGAGGGAAAAATTGTTATGTACTTCAATATGGACAAAATAACAAGATTTGAGATTGCATAAACACAAAATTTAATTAATTGAACTGGTTTTCATTAAAACAAAATTCTAACAATGCTGGAAGTAAAAATTGCAGAAAAATAAATAACAGAAATAAAAAACAAAATAAAAAATCTACAACTTGGTCAGAGGTAGCAGTCTCTGAATCTATCCTTTGACCCTCGAACTCCTCGAGCCGAGCCTTCTGTCTTACCTGGCCGAATTTCAAATCTACAGAAAGGAAGACAAAAATTAAATTTGATAAAAATAAATTGCAAAAATAAAATAAATTGCAAAAATAAAATAAAAACTGGAAAATAAAGAATGGAAAATAAAAATACGCATAAAAAGTAAATCTAAAACTATGGGAAACTGGTTGGGATCCGGATCTAGAGGTGGAAGTAGTGGCTAGGTGAACTGCAAGCAAAAACCACCCCTCCTCTTGCCTGGGCGTTCTCCTCTTCCTCTACCCTTGAACTTCTCAAGCACAGCCTTCCGTCTTACTTGGGGGTAGAATCCAACTGAAATTAAATCTAAAAGATTGCTAGAATAAAAATAAAATAAAATAAAAAACGAAAGGGATGGTTGATCAAATCCAGTGGCAGTAGTTGTAGATTGGTTGGACTGTTTGCAGGAACCCCTCCTAAAAAGATCTGGGCGTCCTTCCCTTCTACAATCCTTGAACTCCTCAAGAAACCTTAGCCTTGTGAATTGGGTGAATTGACCAACCACTTCCCAAAGGCCCCTTGGGTCCTTTTTATAGAGAATGGTGGACATAATTAGGATTAGAGAGGAAGAGATGGGTAGCTCTTAGGATTATGCAAAAATTTGGGCGCCCTAGGGTTTGAGAATGGAGGGTTAGGATTGTTCTAAGGAGATCCTAAGGCTGAAAAGATGAGGAAAGGGCGCCCAATATTATGTAGAGCTGAAATTTGGACGCCTATAACTGGAGAGAGGTGATTGGTCTATGTGATGTCGCATCCTAAGGTGATTGGTTAATGTTTAAGGAGTGAGGTGTAATGCTAGGATGTTATTTAGGGAGAGATCTAAAGGTATGAGAGGTTGCTAAGGCTTGGATGGTTGAGATTGGAGGTTAGGAGAGAGTGGAGGGTGGAGATTTGATAACCTAGGGCGACCAAGAGAGAAAAAGATGAGGAGGAGGTGCTTAGGGCTTCAAACAAAGAGTTATTTTACAAGAAAGGCACCTATCTAGGTTTAGCATATAGGAGGCGCCCTCTTATGCTCAGTTTTTCATAGAAACACCCCCTCTCTCAGCTGGAATTCGCACCAACTTCTCAAAATCTGTAGGAAATTCTGTAAATTTCCAAGTTTTTACCCATAATTTGCATAGGGACCCTGAGAGGTCAAAATATTGAATTTAACCAGAAAAAGGGTATAGGTTAGCTAGTCTAAGGTCTAAAATACCCCTGAATTGATGCCCTTAAAACACCCCCAACTTAACAATTGCTAATCCCTTAGCAATGCAGCCTTAAAATTACACCGAGTAAAGAGATCATTCCCATAGCAAGATCATCCTTGACAAAATCAGCCAAGTATCCTTTTTCCAGAATTCTCAAACTTTGTATAGATCAGTATTGGGCTTAAGGAGTAAAACTATATTGCTTTGAATATTTTAGAAACTTAGCTTAAAAATCTTATATACTCTTCCATTTGCAGTTTGTCAAGAAAATCTGAGATTGATTTCAAAATCGGACAGGTATTCTTCTTACCATTTCTGACAATGGATTTCTACCCTTGAACTTTGAGACACACACTTATTTTTATTGTTACCTTCCACCGTTTGATGCGAATCTCGACACTTGCCTTAGGTGAAGAGACCCTGTTACTAAGTGTTAGGTGATTATCTTTGGCATTCCATTTTCCGTTTGATGCGAATCTCGACACTTGACTTAGGTAAAGAGACCCGATTACTAAGTCCAAGGTGTTCGTTGACCTTTTATTCTTTTATTCTTTTTTTTTTTTGCGAAGCATTGTTCAGGGTAGTCCACTATCTCTAACGACTTGAAGAATTTTTGTCTAATTTCTCAATCTTTCTCTTATAATCCTACCAAGGGCAAACTTGAGAGTATTTTCCAATTTCTAAACGGTTTTGACAATATTCAAATAAGACCACTTTTGACTCCTATCACTTGCTACCAATTTCTACAAAATTCAATATTCTTTTATTAATTTCCTCAACTTTTTCTATTTGGGAATCTCTTTTAATGGAAAAACTTAAAATTTTCTTAGTAAAAATATTAGTTCTGCATTTCTAAAGGTTTAGTTCTTATTATTATTATTATTATTATTATTATTATTATTATTATTATTATTATTATTATTATTATTATTATTATTATTATATTTTTTCACTTTTTCTCTCTCATTCCTCACCCCCAACTTAAGTGCCATTGTCCCTAATGGCATGACTAGAATGTTGCAAAGGGACTTGGGTCAAAGGGAACAATCAAGAGGGTTTTCCTAACGGGTTCAAGATTTGCGAACTAGTCTCGAATTGACGTGGCTCATTGTGACACTAGCAAGTGCACTAGCCGTTCAAGTAATAAAGTAGTGAGTGAAGTATCGTTCCCACGAGGATTTAGGAAACAAGTATCAATACTAAATTGAGTACTTCTTATCTGATTAACAAATAAATCAAGAGTTTAATGAAAGCTAAAAATCCTAAACTAAAAACTATCTAAATCATTGGCCCAATTGCCTTCAAATCAGGTTAGAAGAGTAAGCAGTAAATGTCAATCTCAGAATTCAGCAATCTATCAATTTGGATCATTCAAATAAATCATGATTGAGCTTTGGTTTGGTCAGACCCCAAGCTCATGAACAGCCTCTTTCGAGTGCATGTTCAATCTATGCATGAGTGATGATCCCCATATCTCTATCAATGATCTAATCCTCTTGCATGCATTTCTTCAAACACATCTAAGGTATCAATTCAAAACTGAATTGATCACCAACGGAACTGTGCAAGTTATCTCTAATCTTGCATCCAATTCAGTTCTTGAATAGTAGATCTGAATTCCTAGAGTCTCTCTCAAGCACTCTAGGAATTCCAAGCTTTAGATCCATTCGGCCAATCTGAAATTTGCAGATTTGAATTATCTTTCAAGCAATTCAGATCTTGCAATCTCAGATCTGAGAATTCAGATCTGAGTTTTGAAGGTTAGTTGGCCGAATTAATCTACAATAACACCCTTATTCGAGAAACTTCAAGTACAATTCATGACCATTCGAATGAATCAAAAAGAATTAGATTGCTGAACTGAAATTTTACAAGCTGAAAACATCAAGGAAGAATGGAAGAAGGAGAAAGAAGAAAGAAAATATAACAAAGAAACTGAATTCAAATCAAAAGAGAATGAAACTATAATTGATTTATTACAAAAGATCTCTGAATTACAAACCCCCAATTTCAAACTCACCTTCTCTTCTTGCTTGCTTGATTTGAACTTCCTTGCGCCTAGCCTTCTTCTTCTTCCTTGCGCCTAGCCTTCTTCTCTTCTCTTCTCTCAAGGTGGCTGAACCTCTGAGAGTGGGAGAGCCTTCCTCTCAAGCAATTGAACACTCTCCCCCTTCCTAGAGGCCTCCTTATATAGTTTTTCAAGGGGGCTCTTGCCCCTTCTTGAAGCCTCTAGAATGGGGTGTATTACACCCCGCTTTCTTGAACTTTCTAGAGTTCTCTTGAAAATCTCCTAAGGGCTGCTATTTGGGCTGCTATTTGGGCTGCGCTTAGGCTCTCTCTTATCACATGATAGCTATACTTTGAGCTACTCTTTTGGGCTGAGAATGGGCCTTCTTTGCTGAGCCGAATTCTACTCTTAGCTAGGCTTTCTTTTCTTGGGTTTTCTCAAGGAATCCACTTGCTCTTCTTGTACTGAAGTGCTCTCTCTTGCTTCCACAACCGGTCTGGGTTGAATTTGGTCTTTTAGAACCTTTTTTCCTTGCCTTTTTCCTTCATTTTCTTGGATTAATTACCCCTGAAACTTATTCTTAGCATTAAGCTAAATTAAGGCAAAAATTAATAAAACCGGCATAAAAATCCATGCTAAAGTCCTCAAAAATTGTAGATAAATTGTAAGTTCATCACGAATCAAGAAAACAAAAACTCTAATCCTAAAAGCAAAAGCAACTGAAAACTACGTTGGGTTGCCTCCCAACCAACGCTAAGTTTAACGTCTTCATCCAGACGCATTCATTCACTTCTCACATCTACATTTCCAAACTCACTTTCTTCTTTACACAAACGAGGCTCAGGTTGGGCTAACCAAAGGGTAGACAGGGCATCTACAAGGTCATCCACTACATCTACCTTGAACTCATTTTCCCCTAAGTTTGGATACTTGGTCGCACTAAATACATTTAATCGGACTTTTTGCTCCCCAAATGAAATGTCCATTTCTCCCGATTTACAGTAGGGTTATGGTTCAGTTCCTCAGTTGGGGTCATGTCTAGGACGATAAAATCCACTGGGAAGTAACAATCTTCTACTCTGACAATGATGTCCTCAATAACACCTCGAGATGTCTTGACTAACTGATCAGCGAGTTGCAGAATTACCAAGGTAGGTTTTATCTCGCCGACCCTAAACCTTTCATAAATAATAGAGGGGAGCAGATTTACACTGACCCCAAGATCCAATAGGGCCCGATCAAAAGTGATTCCAGAGGTGACACAACTTAATAGAGGAGTACCAGGGTCTTTCATTTTCTAGGGGAGTTGGTTTAGGAGAACCGCACTAACATCTGTCGAGAACATTACTTTTTGTGGGGCCGATCATGACTCCCTCTTTCGAGTGCACAGCTCTTTTAAGAACTTGGCGTAGGCTAGGATATGTTGGATTGCATCAAGGAGAGGGATGTTAATATGGACTTGCTTGAATAACTCCTTGATCTCCTCGTTGTGACTCTCTTTCATCTTTCGCAATGGCCTGACTATGAATGCGGTTGGAAAGGGAACTACGGGTCAGTTCACTATAGGTTCTTCTTTTAAAATTTCCTTTCCTTTTTCTCCCCCCCCCCCCAACTTATGGTCTTCTTGCTCCTTTTCTTCTTCACTGATGTTTTCAAATTTCTTTTTCTCATACGAGTCCTCTAAAATCCTCCCACTCCTTAAGGTCATAATAGCCTTAGCATTTTCAAACTAAGGGTTCTTAGGAGGTGGTTCAATTTGCTATGGAGGAAAACCCAATGGCCGATTTCTAGGATTCTTAACCGGTTGACTCAGTAGTTGTCCTAGTTCTCTCCTCGCATTGGCTTTGGCTAGCTGTCCTATTTGGCTCTCTAATCTAGCGATGGACTGCTACTGAGTTAGAATTAACTGCATGAATTTGTCATCAATTGTACTGGTCTGAGGAGGTTGTGGGTAAACTTGATAAGGTTGGATCGGTTGGTTCCTAGGTTAAGTTTGCTGGAATTGGCTCTGCACTTGTGGCCTCTAAAATTGTTGGGCCATGGAGTTAAATGGATGGTACTACTAGGACTATGTGTTAGGTTGATGTGTCCTCCAAGAAAAGTTAGGGAGATTTCTCCACCCAGGGTTGTAAGTATTTGAAAATAGGTCATTATTAGGCCTCGAGAAACTCTAGGTTGCCTGAACCTGTTCTTGGATAAATGGTAAAAACTGGGCTGCCGTTGGACAATCATCAACTTGGTGGGTCGGGCTAGCACAAATGGAACAAACTTCAGGATAAAGTGTAGATGGGCCTGGTTGCTAGTTCAAGATGCATCTACTATTTTCTTGTATTGATCAGTCAAACCTTCATAAAAGGCTTAGACAATTTGCCACTTGGACAAGCCATGGTGTGGGCACTTCCTCAACAACTCTTTCATTCTCCCCCAAGACTCATGAATTTGTTGACCCCGTGTTTGGGTGAATCCAGTAATGGCTCTTCTCGTGGTGTTGGTTCGTCTTATAAGGTAGAACTTTCTAAGGAATTCTTGTTGCATTTCTGCCTATGTTTTAATAGGTCTCCCTATAGTTCCCAACCAATGCTTGGCCTTGTCTTTCAAGGAGAAGGGGAAAAGAGTTAATCTAAGGGCTTCGTCATTAAAGTTTTGGATCTTTACAGTGGAACAGATTTCCAGAAACTCATTTATGTTTGTATGGGTCCTCACTCGGGTTACCGTAGAAAGAGGGGAGCATCTAGGTTGTTCTTGATTTAATCTCATAATGCAAGGCTTGTATCCGACAACTGTATACAGGATGAATGGTTATATTGGGTTGGAGTGAAATATTCCTTCAGCATTCTGGGTTGTTCATCATCGACCCTGACTATTTGGATGCGTAGCTGGTGATGGAGGTATCTCTCTATCTCAGGTATGGGTTCTACTATTTCTCTCCTCAGAGATCTCCTCCCAACATACAACTCAAAAGTCCCTTTTTCTTCTTTTTGGATTTAAATTTCAAATTTAGATTTTAAAATTTAAATTCTGAAATTTAAACTCAATTTTGAATTTTTAAAATTTTTTTATTTTTTATTTTTTTAATTAAGCACAAACAAGTAAAACACACGACCTAGGGGCTAAACTAAGGTTTCCTAAACTACTGGTTCAACCAATGAGAATCCTCTTAGGTTCACTTGGAATTATGCCACTTCCTTTGGTTAGCCAAGTAAGAGGTGGGTATGTGGGAGGCTTCCCTTGCTTTCGCAAGGACCTAATTAAATAACCACAAAACCCGCTTAGGCTTAGCCGGTCAATCTCTTTCCTTAGACACCAACCGCCAGTCCTGCAAAGTAATCACAAGATTTTCTATGATTCATCACACTTTTGAACGAAATGTATGGGCCCCCCTAAAGGATCTTGCTATCCAAATTTTAAATTAAGGTTTAGGGTGAACCGCACGTGAAAGGGTGGTGGTTTTTGGACCAAGGAAGGATGATGAAATCCCCACCTTATCTTATTTAAATTGGATTGCCCTTCAAATGGATTAATGGAAAAACACAATAAACAAAATAAATGCAACTAATTACAATGCACGAACAGTTATCTCTAATATGCAATTCAGCAATTTAACATAAAACAATAAAACAAACTAATTCAGCAAAGGGAGCAATTAAAAATGAAAAACCCTAACACATTAACAACTAACAAGATAATTTCAACAATTAAATAATCCTATATAATGCATGCTCTAGAACATATCAAACCCTAAATGTTGGAATGCAGATGCAAAAATTTTAAAATATTTTTCTTTTTTATTTATTTATTTTGTGTAATTTGAAATTCAAATTCAAATTTTGAATTTTAAACTCAAAGTCAAAATTTTGAATAATTTCCTAATTAACAATCAATTATTCAATTAAACCACTAATTAAGGGAGCAATTAATTACAGAAAACAAAAAAATAAAGGAACTAATTTTGCAAAAAAAATAATACTACAGAACTGAAGATTAACAAGCTACTCTAAAGATTAAATAGAAAATAAAAAAAAAAGAATATGCAGCAATAAAAAATCAAAGAAATGAAATGAGTTTATAATATGAAAATAAAGAAAAAACAGAACCTAACAATCCTAAAAAAATATATTTAAGAACGAAGCAAAAAGTAATCCTAAAAAAAATAAATTGGATCTATCAAGAAATAAAAATAATTAACTAAGAATTCGAAAACACTACTTTACCAAAAGGAATTCGAAAAAAAAAAAAAAAAAAAAAAAAAAAAAAGGACGACTACACCTGAATTGCAATCCCAATTTCTCTTCTCTTCTCTTTTCTTCAGTAGTTCGGCAACGCTCCAGTACCCCACCTTTTGCTATTACATCCTGCAAAATCAAAGAGAAACAAGAATTAAAATGAGACAATCCGGGGCAGGATTCTTGCCTACCTTATCCAACTTTTCAGAGGTTAAAACCACCATAAGGTTTTTGTACCAATCGGCATAGTTTGGGCCCTTCAACTTGTTTTCATCAAGCAATTTTGCAAATGATCCGTTTGCCATTTTTAGATAAAAGAGCAAACATCAGTCCACAACCTAATTTGATTCATGTTCATTTCATAGATATGGATTTTAA
>NW_010729403.1:273273-308713 GCF_000365185.1 Nelumbo nucifera
CAACATATTGCTGAGTTCCTGCAAGCTGACGTTCAGCTTGTTCATGTTGTAGTTCATGATGAATGGATTAAAGGATGGAGGCAGAGAGTTGAGAATAGCATCGATCTGTGTTACCAGATCCAACCCGGATCCAAGAGCCTCAAGTTCGTTGATATAGCCCATCATCCGAAGACAATGGTTGTGAACCTGTTGGCCCTTGGACATCTGCGCGGTCATGAACTATTTCAAGACCTTTTGCCAAGTAGAACGATTCTGCTCTTCGTACATTGTCTTCAGACTGTCTAGTACGTCCTTAGCTAGTTCGATCTGATCAAACTGCCTCTGAATAGGATTGTCTAAAGAGGCAATGATATAGCAGTGGGCAAGGGAGTTTTTCTCCTCCCATTCTTGGTATTCTTTTCTCCGGGCCTCGGAAACCCTATCTCCCGGACGATCCAGGGCAAGATTCTTGGCTACCTTATCCAACTTTTCAGAGGTTAAGACCAACATGAGGTTCCTGTACCAATCGGCATAGTTTGGGCCCTTCAACTTGTTGTCATCAAGCAATTTTGCAAATGATCCGTTTGCCATTTTCTGATAAAAGAGCAAACATCAGTCCACAACCTAATTTGATTCATGTTCCCCCGACCTTGGCCTCCTCCGCTGCGGCACCCTCTCCTTCAGGCCCATTGACCTAGGCTTTGTGGAGGTCGGTCTCATGGACCACAAGCACAGTAGCCTCGGGATGAGACCCCAACTCAGACTCACTACTCAACGTACAAGAGCTAGACAAAGAGGAAGAACAGGAAGACGAGAAGGAAGATGAAGGCATCTTACCGAAGAGATTACACCACAGAACACCTAAAGAACCAACTGAGGACTATTTCTCGTTGAACTCCTAAGATAGCTCACTCAAAATGACAAAGTAAAATGGCTCACCACCTCCCTTTTTATAAGGGGGACCAATAGTCCAAATCAGCCAAATCAATGGTGTCGATTTGACGCTGCCCTTCACACGCGCGTAACCTCGTGAAGGCAAAATGATGTGTCTTCTGACCCATATCAAAAATGGCACGAGTGTTGAACCGACCGGTCCACCCAACAAACCGACCTTACTTTGGGCCAATCAACTTGAAGAAATTAATGTTCCTCAGTTGAGGATCACATAACTCTTCCATTCCTAGTCGCAACCAAGCACTACACTCTTCGGCTTCGAAATTGGGGGGAGTGGTGTTCGAGTGATGATTAAGTTGGCCAAGGATGCCATGTTGTCACGGGGATAATCGTTTGGGCCCCGTGTGGCACTTGAATGTGACGAGTAAGCCTAAGCAACAAGCAACAACACAAGAAAAGGCAACAAGATGGCACACGAATTAGTCAAAAGACTATTTGTATTGCATTAATAGATGGCAAGCACAAGCACACAGTTTAGTGTCGAGGGGATCTCGTGATTAACCTTTAAACGCTACTGATTCACTCGACTACCTACCTTCCCTCACAGAGTACGTTAAGCTTTTGGGGGAGTGACATAAAGAAACATGAAAATGGTGAAAAATCATACTACGGAATTACGAGATTGCCATTGGCATTCCCCCCATACAAAATACAAGCAATACCCCACCCAAGACAAACTTGGACAATCGGATGGCATGTTGTGGGTGTGATGATGGCACTTGATGGCGCGGAAAATTGGTCACTTGTGACAGTCTCCCCCACTCAATCCAGTCTTTGTCCTCGAAGACCAACTTCTGCTTATGGTGTGAGTCTGTTGTTGGTGAAGGAGGATTCTTTAGCTGCTCCACGATCTTCTTTTCTTCCAAGGCCTGGGCAAGTGCTTGGGTGATGGGTTAGAAGGTTCTTGCGGTGCTGGGGAGACCTAAGGCTAGGTGCTAGATTAAGTCCTTGGCTAGCGGCTTGAAGGTATGTCAAATGAGGCCTAGTTTGGCTTGCACTACTAGCTAAGGCAAGGTTTGGAGCAAAAGTTGGACTCAGCTTGTTTGGGTGTTGTAAATCATGCGATGTTCCCCAAGGTTCTCTCCTCACTGGACTACTAGGTAGGTCAGATGGAGGCCAAGTGTTGGAAAGGTTCCTATTGAATTGGGGTGGCACTCTCTTCCCATTATGGTAGGTAAGTTGGGTGTTGTAGTTGGCTTTGGGTCTTTTCTTGGGCCCATCAGTTGTAGGCGTATGCAGCTTCTGCTGCAAAGGTGGCTTCTGCTGATGTTGATGTTGGCATTGGTGTTGGTGTTGGTGCTGGTTCTGGTGCTGGAACGGCTTTAGGGGAGACTTCTTCTTGGTGATGACTTCCCAACCCATTCCGGTGGTGATGTGAGATGTTGGAGTGGGGGTCTTGCTTGTTGGCACGGCCAAGGATGCCATGGAGAATGCTCGTCCAAGATGAGTAAAAGGTCAAGGTGTGGCATGAGGGCTACTTATGCTTGTGTCAAGAACTCCACTCTAAGAACAACTTGAAAATCATCCAATGGAACCACAGATAAGTTGACTTTGCCTTTCCATGGTCCCACTTGTAGGTCTACTTCACGGGCCATGCCTTCTACTACCTTGGCCCCTGAGTTGATGGCCTTGATCCACCCTATTTGTTTGGTAGTGGTCAAGCCGAGTCGCTTTGCCTCCGCAAGTGAGATGAAGTTGTGGGTGGCCCTAGTGTCCACCACCAATGCTTGGGTCGCCCTCCCGCCGAGGGTGATGTCTACATATTTCGGGCCCTTATGGGCTTCGGTGGGCCGCTTAGATGTGGCCTCTTTCTTTACCATGGCATTTATAAGTTGGAGGGCACCTACTCTCGGTGTCGGTGTGGGCTTCTCCTCATCACTCTCTTCATCATCACTGAGTTTGGTGATGAGGGCATTGATTTTCTTTCACACGGAATACTCACTAGTCTAGTGCTTTTCCTTGCAAATGTAGCAAGGTAAGGGAGGAATCGTAGGTCTCCTAGTGTACCGGTGGCCCTAGTAGTTTTAGGGCTCTTTGTGGCTTCTTTCCATGTTGATAATTGTTAAGCTTCAGCATACACTGGTTTCTCCAGTGTAGAGGTCAATTGTTGATCTCCCCCACTCAAACTCATGGTACGTGGACTGGATGGATTTTGGTCTTCTTCATCAGGTGTCCTTAGACCAACAAGCTGCTCAACTATAGCCATGGCTGTGGCAAGGTCCTTCACACCGCGCCATTGAAGTTCAAGCTTAGCCCATGGCTTGAGATTGTCCATGAAATTGAACAAGAGGTCCTTGTCTGACATGTCAGAGATCTCGAGCGTCAAGGCTGAAAATTCTTTGATGTAGTCATGTAGCAATTCTTGATGTCTAAGGTTCTTCATTCTTTTACGCGCCAGGTACTCCACATTCTCAGGGTAGAACTGACGCTTGATCTAGCCCAGGTGTCAATGGTGCGGGTGCCACGTTCAATGTCTTGACAACACCTATGCCACCATAACATTGCAATATCATTCAAATACATAGCGGTTGTACGTACCTGAGTTTGGTTGTCAATAATGCTAGTGCTAGAGAAATATTGTTCAAGTTACCATAGGAAATTGTCAAGCTCCCTAACATCCCGAGCGCCTGAGTAGGGTGTTGGCTCACGGATCTTGATGTGCATGGGAGCTAGGGTGGCTGAAGTGCTGGTAGAGTTGGTCACCACCCTTTTAAGGAGAGTCATCTCATCTCTCATCTTGTTTAATTGTGCTTGGAATCTGTCTAGCATGCCCTGTAGGCTACTCTGGGAAGGCCCCACTTCCGAGCATTATAAGGTGGTGTACATTTCTCTGAAGGCGCTATTTTATCACCCTTCTAGTTCCATCACTGCATTCTCAACAGTTTCCAAGTTGTGGTGGAGTTCATCGACCTGATCTCTAGTTTCACCTACTGTCACCTCACAAAGTAGGATGCGCATGTCCATGCTAGCTAGTTGGTCAACTAATTTGTCACGCTTGCTAGCTTTAGTTGTGCGGCCCTTCAGGGCATGTGTCTTGGCAGGTTCGTCGAGTGGAGACTCATTAGTGTCGTGGGCTTGGTACAACCCGTGTAGTATGTCATTGGCAATGTCACGGTTGCTTTTTATTGTACTGAATAAGGGACGGTTGACAGGGTCCAAGGTGCATGTAGGAGCTCCTGCTCTGATACCAACTGTCACGGGGATAATCGTTCGGGCCCCGTGCAACACTTGAATGTAATGAGTAAGCCTAAGCAACAAGCAACAACACAAGAAAAGGCAACAAGATGGCACACGAATTAGTCAAAAGGCTATTTGTATTGTATTAATAGATGGCAAGCACAAGCACACAGTTTAATGTCGAGAGGATCTCATGCTTAACCTTTACATACTACTGATTCACTCGACTACCTACTTCCCCTCAAAGAGTATGTTAAGCTTTTGGGGGAGTGACATAAAGAAACATGAAAATAGTGAAAAATCATACTACAGAATTACAAGATTGCCATTGGCATTCCCCCATACAAAATACATGCAATACCCCACCCAAGACACACTTGGACACTCGAATGGCATACTGTGGGCGTAATGATGGCACTTGATGGCACAATAAATTGGTCACTTGTGACAATGTGGCAATCTCCACGCCCCCCTCTCTTAAGCCACACTGACACCACATGTAATGGAAGAGCATGACTAAGAAGGAATGTCCTGCACGGACAAGGAAGCAAACTCCGCTGAAGAAGAGGAAACCTCCTGAAGACTTCGACGGACGCCCTCATCTTAGCAACCTCGGAAGCCCTATCCATATGGGACATAGACGCCCAACTATAAATAGGTATTCCTTGCTCGAGGTAAGGGACTTTTGGAAGAACACTCTTTGAATACCTCTCTGTACTATCTCTTCGGCTTGGACCAACGTTATTTCAACCTGTTCGGCCCGACCACATCTTTCTCTACCCAACTGACTTGAGTGTCGAAGTGCCTACCCGAGGAATAACTCCTCGGGCCTCTGACCTTTCCCTTGGTTGCAGATCTCGTTGCGTGTAAGACTATCTGATTGTGTCCTTGGTTCGAAACACCTTGGATCAAACAACATCAGTTCCGTGAGATATCACATTACTACTACCAATTCTCATTTACCTTCAATTAATAAATCAAATGTTGTGATTATAATGAAAAATAGCGATTCTTCTATGATCTAAGCGTTTTTGGGCCTAGTCATTTGCACTAAAGTCTGGCATTTGAATGCCTTTGAATGAAACTATAATTACTTTTAAAGGTGCATTTGAGTTGGTGAACTTTTATTGGCTTTGAAGTTTGAATATAAAGAATGTTGTTCTAAAATTTGAATCCTAAGTTTATTTTAACCCTAGATATAAGAAAGCTTATTTTGACTTCTAACAAACTAATTATCACTTAATTAAATGAATATAAAATAACTAGATTAACAACAACAACAATAATATTAATTAATTAATTACATAATTATTTTAATAAATCAAGCATTTAATAATTAATGGTTAATTAATTTAAAATGCATAATTGCATAATTTTTAATTAATGAATTAACTAATAATTAATAATTATGTATTTAAAAATTAATTAATTAAAATAATGACAACAACAACAACAACAACAACAACAATAATAATAATAATAATAATTGATGATGCACAATCTGCTCACTCCCTCATGTCTTGTGATGTGGCTTGAACTGGGTTCAAACTTGGCAATGCCGAGCTATATTGCCGAGCTGTAAACTATAAGTCCGAGCTGAGAAGAGTTGTAAGGAAAGAAGAGTTAGAGTGCCTGGGTAGGTTTTACCCAGGAAGACATTCCGATGCTTAAGTCAGTAAGTAGGTCTTACTGAAAGTATGTAAGAGAGTATGAGAGCTTATGTGTGCATACCTTTCAGAGTGATCCTAGGTTCTATTTATAGCTATATGAGGTTCAAGTGCCATCAGGTAACGTCTTTAAGTCTTCTATGGTTCGGCGAGTTGTTCCTATAGTTGTGGTAATGGTGTTTGAACGGGCGTGACGCGTAGGACTGTTTTGGGGCGAGCTAGTGTTGCCGGTGGGTCGAGCTCGCTCTAGCTTGGTCGCGTACCTGATGCTGTTTGCCACATGCTACTTTGTCAAGCTGCCTTGCTGTGCTGGACACTGCGTCGTCAACAACGTCCACATGTCGATAATTGTGTGGGACGACCAAAATGCCCCTCATCAATAACAATTTCTAAATATTACCTCATTATTATTATTATTATCATTATTGTTAACTAAAATAATAATAATTAATATTTATTAGTTCTATAATTAATTAATTAATTAATAATTTTGTATTTAATAATTCTATAATTAAAATGATGAATTATTTAATAATTTAAAATATAATAAAATAATTAAGTATATAATTAAATCATGCATATATAATTAATAAAATAATAATAATTTGTAATTATTATTATTATCAAGGTTTACAAACCGTTGTCGACCCAGAAAGTTGGGCTATTGGGCCCAAAAAATTGGTCAGAGTATTCGTGCCGTTTCACCCCTAATTCACTATTTGCCCAAACCACTATTGAATTAATCAACGCCCCATTGTTCCAAGTGATTGAATTGTTGATCAATTTGACCCAAACACAAATTGCCGATTGGAATGTGTTGTCAAAGTGATTGGCTTTAGTGCTTATAAAATCATGTTTACACTGTTATACAATTTTTTACACGTGTATAGAGAACATCTCCATACTTGCATGTTTTTTTTCATGGATAGATATTCTCGAAGACTGCAAGGCTTGAGAGGACCAAATCCAATTTCGTTGCCAAAGTGATTTCGATTTTGAATGAATTTATAAAATAATTGATTATTATTATATATCATATTATGTACGTAATACAAAATTAAAGCTGAACAAAAAATTGATAACGAACGCTCTTACTACCTCTGAATGATAGCTCTTCAGCAGTTCAGCGTTAAGCTATCGAACAGGCCCTTTATCTGGCGTTGGATCAGAAAATAACGGTCTTGATAATGATATAAACTCGGAGTAACCGATAAGTCTTGTACATCGAAGAAAAGGACCCTACCTACGTGACGCGAGCTCGGAACCTCGGAATCAAGCTGAAGAGGGAGTAGCATTCTCTACTCTGACGACGGCTCTTTTTTTTCACTCTTAGGGCTTCGATTCCGGGCAAGAATTTCTGCAGAAGGGAAAAAGGTTTAGTTTCCTCAATTTTGATGGTTAAATCTCTATTCTGTGGAAGTTTTTAATCACTTTGTTTCACAGTATTTGTGGAATTTGATGGTTTTCTCTAGTAGGAATCGTGAATTTCAATCTTTACCTTTTGTAGGATCTTACTTGTATTCTTTGGATTGTTTATCTTCGATATCCAAGCGGATTTTGCTTTTTCTTTTCTTTCTTTTTTGGGAGTCTTTTTATCCGTTTCCGATAACTATGTATCTGGTCAATTTTTTGGTTTCCAATCTTGGGTTGATGCTGCCGACAAACCCAAGTTTGTGGATCTATTCGCTCTTGTTTTCACTTTTAAATTTAGGGCTTGTTTCTCTTCGAACCTATTTTGTACTGATAGGATTTTATTGACTTATGTTAGTTTTTTTGAGTTCTGATGTCCTTTGCAGTTTCTTGAAGTTTGATACGTTCTGGATGTACGGAATTTGTTTGTTTTTCTTATTTTGATTTGAATATTTCTCTGATTGTTGTTATTCTATTTGTATGGATTTGAATACCCAATATTTCGGGTCATACATAAAAAATCTTTCTTGGGTTTTCTTTGAAAATGAGAACAATTAATTATTTTGCAAAATATTACCCTGAAAGAGTGGAGAGTTTGCTGAAGGTTGAATTACCATAATTAATATCCATTTCTTTCTAGGAGGTATTGTACGTGTATTAAATAAACATTTTATTTTGGCTAAAGCTTACAGTGGAGTTCTGGCTGCTTATGCTACTAAATAAATTTCTTAGGGCAATCTTTCCACTCGTCTCTTTTATAAGAAATCTTATTTGTATAAACATCATTTCCGGGAACCTTGAGATGTGGCTATGCATGAGCAAATTTATTGGATTGCGGTGTATGGTGAGTAGGAAATTTTCTTAAGAAGTTTGGCATATTTAATAGGAAATATGTTGTGGTCAGCGTGCTGCTATTTCTCTGCCCTTGTCTGGATTGGGGGTTCCTATTGTAAGTCTTGTTCTTGTAAACCTTGTTTCTTTTTGTCTTCCCGAAGGGCTTCCCATTTCTGTTATTAATTACTAAAAAAAAGAAAGAGAGATAATGCTCTAAGAAAAACAATATATTGGACTTTGATTGATTTTCCGCCTCTCTCTTGGGTGGCGGAGTGGGTTATTGCCTTTGGGTAAACTTAGTTCAGGGGGACTGGACCCTGTTATGTTGTGGTACTTGGTGAGTCTAAGACTCAAGTCTGCTTCTTTTGGTGGTACAGATTGCATTTAGGAAGTTCATATTTTCTATGATTTCCTGGTTTAAACATTAAGGGGTATAAACTTTCTAAAACTGAACATCCCTAGTTATGTCGTGGTGCAGATTGCATTCATTCACATGTTACCTTGTGCAAATTATGCAATTAGCCATTTATCATTCAAAGTTGGGTTTGTCTGCTCCCCGTTCTTGTTTCAATATTTCTGTGCTCTGCACAACAGAGAGAATGACTATTATTATTTTAAAGGTGGTACAATCTATGTTCAGTTAATTTATATATGTATTATTTTTGTATATGAGTCTGTTAATGTTTTCTTTACCCTTTGCAGATATCAATTCTGAATTCCAGAACAAGTGCATGCTCCATTAGGCTTCACATGACAAAGATCAATTGGTCTGTGCTTGGTGTATGTGGTTGGATCTAAATCCCAACTTGCTGACCTGGAAAGAGCAACTGATGCAACATAGTTGGGATAAGGTTTTGTTGAGTTGAGTTACTGTTGTGATTGTAAGAATGTGCATGAAGATTTTTATGTAGATCTGTACTGATCTTTAACATATATACTGAGAAGGAAACAACCACAGCTCTTCCAAGATGGAAGATGTTCAATTAAACACAAACTGTGATGTTATTTGTCCTATATGCTTGGAGTATCCTCACAATGCAGTTCTCCTCCAATGTTCATCCCATGAGCAAGGATGTCGTCCATTTATGTGTGATACAGATCATACACATTCAAACTGTCTTGACCGTTTCAAAAGTGCAAATGGAGTGTCAGCAGCAGTAAAGGGGCCGACAATGTCAAATGCTACTTCAACAGAAAGTAATGAGCCAGTCTCACTCCATGGCAGCTCTCACCCGGCTTGTCCATTGTGCAGGGGAGAAGTTACAGGTTGGGTTGTTCTTGAAGAAGCTCGTCAGAATTTGAACAAGAAGAGCCGATGCTGTGAGGAGGAACATTGTACATTTGTTGGTAACTATATGGAACTTCAGAAGCATGCAACACTCAAGCATCCTCATTCTCGTCCAGCAAAGATAGACCCTGCGAGACAACTTGATTGGGAGAACTTCCAGCAGTCTTCTGAGATAATAGATGTTTTAAGCACCATCCATTCTGAAGTTCCACATGGAGTGGTGTTGGGGGATTATGTGATTGAGTATGGAGAAGAGGAAACTGGAGATGAATTTGAGGACTTCCCTGGGGATGAAGGAAACTGGTGGACTTCATGTATTTTATATCAGGTCTTTGACAATTTTAGGACTTCAAGAAACCGGAGAAGGTCAAGAACTACAGAGACAAGGAGAGGACATCATCGATCAAGCTATGATGCATCAAATTCTGATGAGGGTTCTGTATCATCTACAGAAATACCTGAATATAGAGTTGATGAAATGGATGATGAATTTGGGAGTGCAAGTCGCCCATCTAGGGGGAGCTTTGGTTATCGCAGGTAGTGAAGCATATTCTTTAATGTTTCTTCATGCTTGATTGTTCTCAAAATGCAAGACTTGTTTTTTTTTCTTCTTTCTTTCTTCTCTCTGGTTTTCTGATATAAATTAACAATTAATTAATTTGTGCAATTCTGTTATAAATATATTAGGTTCATCTTTTATGATATCTTTCCTAGATCCGTTTTTCAAACTGGAAACATACAAATGGAAATGACTTTTTATTGGAATACACCCCCCAAAAAAATGCTTATTTATGTAGTGAGTTTAGCAGCTATATAGTAAATGATGGACTTGCCTTTTTGTTATTATATGCATATGCTGCTGTCTCTCTAGCATATGCATAAGTGCACTGGCTATGTACTAGGCATTTATGGCATTGCATAATGTAAAGTTTACTGTAATTCTCCTTACCATAATAATAGTTGCCAAGGTGCCTAGGCAATTCTGGGTGATGCGGGGCACCTAGGTGGTTAGTTTTTAAAATAAAAAACTAAGTTTTGGTTAATTGAAAACATTAAGTTTCCTTGCAACACATGTCAAATCATCTTTTGTGAAAGTCAATGCTAGTTTTTTCAATATGTTAATGTGTGTGTGTGTGTGTGAGAGAGAGAGAGAGAGAGTCACCTACCTTGTAACTTTTATCACTTAGTTGAGTGCCTTGTTGCAAATAAGTCAAGGCATTCTGGTTGGGCGCCTAGTCGCCTAGGTTATGATGGTACAACAACTATTCTGACTTCTGATCACTGCTCTAATTTTGCATAATGAAACTACGTCATGAGGGAGTGGTGCAAAGGAAAATATATCATTAAAGATGGTCAGGATAATCCATTGTGATGATTAGAACCATGCAACATAACTTGCAGTTCTTGTGGCTGGGTAATCAATGAATGGATTCCAAGACTGTTGAAGCTTCAAAGTTATGATCTAGTTTGTTTCTGGATTGGGAGCAGGCAGTTAATTACTGATCACAGCTTAGAAAGAAATCTTTTTTTTTTTTTTCCTGGGTCATTCATATAAGCCTAAATGTGGGCAGTTTATGATAATTTAGGTAATATCTTCTATCTCTATTACTCTTTCTTTTCTTGTATCTACATAAAGAAATTTAATTTCATCTATAGGAGAGCCACCTATGGCCTTACCTATGTATATGTATATGTATATTTATATATATTAAAGGAAAACCCTTAGACTAGAGAGTCTCCTCTTAAAACACATGGCAATAAGGCATTCTATTTTTCAAAAAACAGTATCCAAGAAGTGGGGTCTTTCCACTCTCAAATAGAAGCTTTCTTCCTTTTGAAGTATGATCTGCTTACTAGAAGGTAGGCTGAAACAGGGTTTGGTGATGATGGTTATGGCCCTAGAAGAACTATTGAAGTATGGAGAGCCTAGAAAAACTGAAAACACCAAGTTCCCTGGAGAAGAAGTTCAATCAAGCAGAAGAAGGAGAAATCAAATGAAGGGGAGGAAAAATCAGTAGCTGAACAAGAAGAAATATACTATTATCCTCTATAACAGTTCCGAAAGTAATGTGGGAAGGTAAGAAGACTGACTGTGAAGGGAGGAAGGTTATTATGGTAAAGGAAAAAATTGGAGGATTGGAATGAAATCCTGGAAATGGTAATGGAAAAAATTCAATCAAAAGAAAAGGCGGTTCTTATACTGTTTGAAGAAAAGAAAGTAATTTTTGGTCTGGAGAATTTTCATATGGAAATGCTGACTTTCGAAACACGATTTGGTGTAAGCTAACAATTGAAATTGGTCGCCCAATTGCAATGAATAAACCTGTTCAGATGGTAGTATGGTTATTAAGCTTCTCAGTCTACCTTTCAACCTTTGGCAGGAGTTTTAGAAGCGTAATGTACACAGGATTTTTGAGCAGCCAATGTTTAGATTGTGGGAGTAAAACCAGGAAATATTTCCCGAGCGTTGGAGGTGTTTGCTGATGATACTTGGAGAACAATTTGGCTCGTGTCTGAAGCTAAAGTGTTGCTTTGTAAGCAGGGGGCGTAGGTAGAAGAGGATCACAATGTGGCAGATTGGTTGCCACGTGGAAGAAGCTGGGTGGGATCGCAGGAAATGTAGAAGTGAAATGGTTTGGAAATTGAAAAGTTGGAGGAAGGTTCAAGAATCGACAAACTCTCTTATTCTTGGGAAGGGTTAAGAGAGTTTACCCCTTCCCTAAGAAGCTGTAGTTATTGTTCTTTGTTTCATTAATAAAAGTTCTGTTACTGATCAATTTTTTTTTTTCAAATTATTTTGAATTTAATCCAAGGGTCACAAGGCCTCTTATGTGGAGGTGTTGAAATCAAAACACAACCTGGGTGTTTCATTAGTAGTCATTTTTGAATTGAACCAGAGTCACATATTTCATTAAAAAAGCATGGGCCTCCTCATGGTTACTCAACCACTCCTGATAAACCCAATCCACGCTATAACAGAGAACAAGATTATGACTTTGAGGACGAAACTAATTGGAAGGAAGGGACTTAGATGAAGAGGAAGTCAATGAACCTTCAAGCATTGGAAGCATAAGCTCAACAAGAGGCTGTAAGATTGCGGATTTAGGTCAGTTTGGAACAGAGCTCTTATTTGAACAA
Organism: Nelumbo nucifera; assembly: GCF_000365185.1. The sequence goes on from NW_010729403.1 coordinate 285,721, forward strand.
CACTCTGGTACAGAAGTTCTAGAGCTGAAGGAAGTGGGGAGTGGAAGAAAATACTTCTGACTGTAGGGACCTTTGGAGAAACCTCATGGAGAAAAAATGTAGGAACAAATTAAGCACAAGCACATGGTGTCCGTAAGTGAGGTAAAGAGTATCACAACGAACCAAGCATATGAACACCCAATGAACAAAACATACTAGCTGTACAAGTTGCTTCGGAGTTCAGAAAAGGAACTTCATCATCTAGAGCTTAACCTTGGGAAAGATTGTGTTTCTCCAGTTCAGGGAGTTTCTGATGGGGATCGGTCCAGGCATTTTAACAACGAACCAAGCATATGAACACCCAATGAACAAAACATACTAGCTGTACAAGTTACTTCGGAGTTCAGAAAAAGGAACTTCATCATCTAGAGCTTATCCTTGGGAAAGATTGTGTTTCTCCGGTTCAGGGAGTTTCTGATGGGGATCGGTCCAGGCATTTTAAGACCTATTCTCATAAGAAGAAGGCCAACAAACAGGTTCTGATTTGGCATGGGGAAGACTCTTGGGATTTGGACTGATCTACTCGGGTATTTTTGTCATTTTGACCAGTGCAATGCGGGCTTGGGCTATAACATCCTGTTCCTCTAGCTTAGTAGTGCTTTTCTTTCGTGTATTGATCGGTAATTAGGGAAGAAAATGGAAACATTCTAGCTTTGTACTCAGGTCCTGTTCAGCATGGAGATGTGGTGAGATCATAATTATTGGCAGCAGTCTATGGAGTAAAGAAAGCTAAAGAAATGGGGATTACTAAGCTGATTCAAAAATAGTTGTGGGCTGGTTGAAAAAAGGGGAAGGAATCATATGGAAGTAAGGAATGAATTCAGGAGATTCAAGCAGATTCCTAAAGATATGATGATCCAAATAAGGTGGATAAGGACATCTGCAAATAGTTTGGCTGATGGTCTTGCAAAGCAAGGAACTCAAAGATAATTTATATTATGGGAAATTTTGTAAATAGTGAATAGTTTCTGGTTGGGCTTTGTTTTGTGCCTAGAACTCTTTGTTGTATCTTTATTTTTTAATCTAATGAATCAATTTTGTGTTGCTGATCAATAAAAAAAGTAGTGCTTCTCTTTCAATTTTTAGTTTATTTGCATTAATAGGTAGAAAAGTGTTAGACAGTTATGCCCTTAGCTCCAATCAGATTGATGTATCTTTTAACATTTATTGTAAATGAATAAAGTACATAATTGATTCATGTCATTGTGGTGTGTTTCTGTGTAATACCCTTAAACTGGACACTTATGAGACTTGTGTTAGTTTAGAATATTCACAGCCATTGGATAGATCTGAGGAGATTTATCCTGCCAAGGCTGACGCTGATGTGCCGGCAAGTTGGTTGGGGTGGCTTGTCTCAGCTGCCAAGGTGAGACTTGAGGTACATGCAATGTGGATTTTCTTGAAATCCTGAACCGGACCAAATTCCAGTATTGCTTTGGACCTTGGAGATAGATGGGCAAAACTGGAATGTTACACCTGACCCTTAGACTCGACTATGGTACTGCACTAGGTATCGGATTGTGCTGTCTTTGATATGCCAATCAGTGAGATCCTTAAAGGGGGTCAAAACCAGGGTGTGTTGGGACAGTTCGAGAATCCACTTGAGTGGGTGATCATAGTGACAGGATTAGCCCCTTTGTCGGACAAAGTGAATGATCGGGGAATGCACTCTCTCCGATGGAAACCTAAACTGCCGGCAGTTGATTTCAAACGTTGAAATTTGTTTTTGCAAAATATATTTATATAGAGATTATGGTTTCAAACTGTTTGCAAAAGGTTTTAATTCCTGGGATCCATGTGAGTAGAGAGTGCAACACTGTACCTTGCAGTCGAGGGAGATGTCCTCTCTTGTCGGACAGTGTTTGATCATTATGGGTTGAGAGGTTAAGTGTAAGACCATTGAGGGTAATACCTGATGGGCTAATCTTGCATCTGCTCACAGTTCTTGGGTTTTCATAAGGTGGCTGGATCGATGAACTATTTAGTGTAAATGTTGGGCCCATTAAGAGCCAATGGTGATGGACTCAGGGGTTCACTCTCCTACAGTGAATTCGGCCAGGCCTTGTAACAAAGGCTGGGCTGAATTCATGTGGTTGATGTGTAAATCAATGTTAGGGTCCCATGCCATACAAAGAGAGCCAACTGAGCAGCAGGTTAAAGAGTAAGTGAGCACATAAGCTTAATGGGCCTAAGGCTCAATTCGAACTGGGCTTAAGTTAGTTAATTAAAAGGGGGCGAATTCAGTTTTAAATTGATTAGTATTAGCTGAAGGATAAGATAAGTCTTATCCACTTAAGAGTCCAGATCCAAATATAAGATTTGGATTAGGAAACTCTCTCCTAATTAGATTAAGTGGCTGATCCAAAGAAGGCCATAAATAGGGGGCAAATTCTTCATATCAAACACGCAACAACAAACTGCAGAATTCTTTCCAGTTATTGCCGCCCTACCCTGTTCGATCTCCACTTGTGGATCTGATCAAGAAGAGTTCTTGATATTGTTTCTTGGTAGAAGAAACAATTTAAAGGCATGCTCACCAGCCCTTGCTCGATTCTTGCTGAAGAACTATCCTGTTGATCTTGCTTCACTACACACTGTGTCATCTTTAGTGGAAGCGGGTTTTAGTTTTCTCTTTGGGCGTGAACACCTACGTTGGGACTTACTGCTACTTCGTATTAAGTATATCCCTCACTTCCTATTGGTTTCAGATTTGATCCAGTTTTGGTTTCAAGAACGAACCTTGAAAATGCAGTTTTCTAAATTAGGGAATGCAATTCCAGGATGGGAGAAAAGAAATTTTTGAAATTTTGCCCAACCTTCCTGTAGGGTTTGGCCATCCATATGATGAATCTTCCATCCCTTCAGAATGTTATTATGTTTCTTGATGCACAAGACAAGGAATGTTTTTTTTTTTGTAATTATGGTGAACAGTATTCCGGGCCACACAGGTCACTCTATAAATAGATGTTTTATCTTTTAAAGCTAATGAAGATTTCTTTAGAGCTCTCCTGCAAGTTTGCTGTATGGTATGATTCCTACAAACCCTAGAGTGATTCTAGGACCCTTGGAGTGATTCCTTGGGTTTTCTTTCTTTTCTCTTCCTCCACCCTCTCTCTCTCTCTCTCTCTCTTCCTCTCTCTTTTTGTCTTGTGATAGTTTGTTCCAGCCCTATTGCGTTAGTTTCTTTCCCCTCTTTTCCCTCTTCTATTCCTCCCCTCTCTGCCTTCTCTTCTGGTTTTGTTGCTACTCAGCTTAGCACTAATTCTTTTCTTACTGGCTTTGCAGATCTAACTTTTGGAGCCACACCTAGTGTGAACTTTGACCCAAGTGATTAAGAAATGAAGTGTTGGAGTGGCAATGCGGGAGAAGATCATGAACTTGGTCTTAGGACATTTAACGAGCTTAGTTGAGTTGGAGGAGAAGAATGAGGAAAGGGTGGAAGTGCAGGGGACTCCCTAAGAACTAGTAGAGAGAGAGAGCAGTACTTTTTTAAATAGAGAGAAAGGAGGAAGAAACAATGAGCAAACCAAAAAGATGGGGAAGAAACCTAGGAGTTTACCTTAGGAAGGAAGTGGAAGGTGATAAGAAAGAAGAAGAGGAGTGAGGTTGAAAAATTAGCTTGTGGAGTGTCTTATGATAGGGATGAGAACCGAAAAAGGGAGAAAAAGAGGGGAGATTAGTAGACTGGGGAAAGAAATTGGGCTTCTCTAAAATTTGTAATGAAGATTCTTTGTTGGAATGTAAGGGGTTTAGAGAGTTTAAGAAAGCGGAGAGTTATCAGGAATGTGGTAAGAAAAGAGAGACTACATATATTAATGCTGCAAGAAACAAAGCTTTCAGGGCTAAATAGAAGATAGATAAGAAGTATCTGGAGTAGTAAAGGGTTGAGTTGGTCTTGTGCCCTCTCTTGGGGTGCTTTAGGGGGAATACTTACAGTCTGGAGGAATGAGGAGGTGGAGTGTCATAGGAGTTGATTAGACAATTCTCATTCTCAATAAAAGCGAAAAAAAAGAGAGGTGTGAGTGATGGGAGAGAATGGGTCTAAATGAATGTTTATGGCCCTAACTCATATAGAGATAGGAATCTCTTGTGGGAGGAATTAGCTGCAATTAGGGGTCTATTGGAAGGACCTTGGTGTCTGGGGGGAGACTTAAATGTGATAAGATTTACAAGTGAAACAAGTAACCCGAACCAGACCATAACCACAAGTTCAATACCCTGGTGGAATCCTTAGAAGTTAGAACTAAAATAACCTGCCTTGCTAAATGTTTCTTTTACATGGTCCAACTTTTAGGAAAACTAAGTGAATTGGCTAAGAGTTGTGTGGCGAGAATTAACATGGGAGAACAAGATGTTCAATTGGTGGCAGGAATTCTAGGTTGAGGTTAAAAGCTGGCATCTAGAGTATCTTGGTATGCCTTTGGGGGGTAATTTGAGATCAAAAAGTGTTTGGAAACTGGTAGTAGAAAGATTTGCTAAGAACTTGGCTTTGTGAAAGAGAAGCTACATATCTATGGGAGAAATAGTCACTTCGATCAAATCCACCTTAGCCAACATACATACTCATTTTTCTTTTTGGAAAAGGTAAGGTAAATTTATTCAAACAAAAAGGAGAAAATACAACAATACCCAGGCCAAAAAGACAGCCTGAGAACAACACAGGTTACATACTCCACCAAGACTGAGACCGAAACAAGAGAGACAAATTCAGATGTTTAAATTCCTCAGTAACAGACACCCAAGAGAACAGCTTGCCTACAGCTCTCTCCACGAACTCTTCAGGACTTTTAGCTCTATTACAAAAAAATTTGTTGTTCCTTTCAGTCCAAATGGACCACAAGACAACTGCAGGAATGGTCTTCCACACTAATTTTCCTTTCTTGTTTAGGCCTTTAATTCTCCAACAGCACAGCAGCTCCTTGACCGACCTTGGCATAACCCAGCTAATGTCCATAGATTTCAGGAAATGCTCCCACACCAGGGAGGAAACCGAACAGTGAATACAGAGATGATTTGTAGGGAGGGAACCACACAGTCCACAAGAGGAGTCCAAAATTTGGATGCCACGCCTCTCAAGATTAGATCTGGGGAGACATTTATCTAGGGCCATTGGCCACACCAGAAAGTTGGATTTAGAAGGGCTTGTTGGATTCCAAATCTGAATGGCAGGGAAACTGTAGAGCCTGTGCTGCACATCTTGGAAGCTAATGACTTGACAGAAAAACAACCATCAGAATTCTATTTCCAGCACCATTCGTCTTCCAAAGTTAAGTCTATCTTCTGATTCTGTAGATTCTCCAATAGCTCCATATTCTCTTCCAGCTCCTAGTCAAATAAATTCCTCCTAAAGAGGGGGTGGGGGTGGTCCAAGTAATAGAATCTCCAGAAAAGCTATAGCTCTCAGCCACTGAAGATTCTTGTCCTATCTTTTCCTTTTCACATGTAACCTATCCCTCGAAAATGCCATTGTCTTCTTCCTTGGTACTCTTCATCCACAGAGACGCTTCAACTTCCAGTAGAGAACCCAGACCTTAAGCCAGATTCTGCGAGCAGATTTATGCATCTGGGGACTTCTTCAGGCTTCAGTCCCACAATTCTGATTCTTGCAGCGTGGGTATCTTGAAGATTATATGCTATCAGCGTTCCACCCATAGTCTGGATCAACTTTTTAAGGATTTTCTCATTCCAGAGATTAAAGGGAAGTCCCACTAGCCGAAGCATAAGAATTCCTTAAAACAACCGGATTCTGGTTACAAGACATATACAGGCCCTCTGCCCTTACCCTACCATCTAAAGATTCCACCATTTCAGCTGTGGGGAGCACAGCTTCTTCGTCAACTTCAAATAGTACAGCCTTTGAATCATCGAAGGGCTTAATGTTCACATAACCTTTTAAATTGAATCTCTTCATAACAGCTTCCAAAATCCTTCCACAATCTGTAATATTGTGGCTGCTGTTATAATTATGTTCTTCTCCCAAACTCCTTTCTCCACATCTAATAGCATCTTTTGACTTTTCGTTTTGCTACACACCGTAGCTTCTGGAGCTCCTATTTTTTTGGTTTTTCCTTCTTCGAATTCTCATTGTGTCTCTACTTGTCACAGTCCTCTGGACCATTGCATTGTTTTGGAATTTGCCTTTCCTCCACATACAACAGAAGCTCCTGTAATAAATCTGCAAACATTCTCCACCCTGTTCTCTTTTTACCCTCTGGCACACATAGCATCTGTTTTCTGTTATCACCAAATATTTCCATGATCACTACAAACCAACCTTTCACTTTTCTCCTCAACTCAACTTCAAACCTTTTCCCATCTGCTCCCACTGCACTCTTCCAACCTTGTTTTTTAATGGAGAATGTTGTCCCATCCACGAAGCCCTTCAGCCATCTAATCACCCCAGCTACGTAAATGGTGGCTCTTTTTTCTTCTCTGATCTTTAATGTTCACCTACCCTTGTTTCTACCTTCTTCGAAACAGAACTTCTTAGCTTCGATATCCACTTCTCTTCTCCATATTGCTGTTGATGAGAAAACTTCTTCGTATTCCATATTCACTTTTGGATAATGTTCTCCAAATGAAAGTTCTCTGACTTCCTTACTAAGATTTCTTGTGCTCTCAAATTCATATTTACGCTTCCACTCAGCTGCCTCAGCTTGACCACTTGTTCTTTTAGGAGTTTAGTTGGGGGCTTTTGGAACAACAAGATGTAAACACAGCCCACTGATACCATTTTATGACATAATATTAATTTATAAAATTTAATAAAACCTTGATTCTATGAGGAGGAAAACCATTTACAGCTTTGTACATGAAACTTGGATGATTATGGTTCTTCACATGAGATAAGTGCTAGAACAAAGGCCTATGGCCCACAACAGGATGGCAATGATTGTCATATGCAGAATTCTGTTCAATCTGTTTACTTTCTTTGGTTTCTCTCTCAAATGAAAGATGGAAATATAAACCAGAATATTCTACTTTGTTATTATGTTCCTTTACACTTCTAAATCAGTATCAGAAAGTTTTCTCTACCCTTGGTAGAAATGTAATTAAGAGAATATGTTTGTGATAACTTGATTGGTGCTTGCCTACATACTAAACAATGTTTTAGAAGGTGGAGGTGTGACACAAGGTGCTCTACTATCTTAAGGTGTGAGGCATAAACTAGAATGTACGAAGTGTAAACCACTTTGCATTGATTTTTTCGTTACTAAGAATTTTAAACAAACAATTAGATAAAATAAATAAACATTAGTAAGTATCCCCCCAAATAGGAAAAATTACAAGAAACTAGAAACTTTACACATTTACAATTTATAATAATAGAAATATTGCATTTAAATAAAAAAAATTAAATATCACCATATGAAGTATCATAATCCATAATTAGCTATCAATGCATCACTTGCAAAGTTGTAAATCTAAATTTTAGAATTATTAATTTACATAAATCGCATAAACAGAAACAAGTGTGCCATCTCATATTCAAATAAATGTAAAGCATTGAGAGCAATCTAAGCAATTGTGCACAGATTTCTATTTATAGTATTTTATTATAATTATTAAGATAAACAAGTTTGGAGGGTTTTCTTTCTTTACATTATGTTAATATGTGATGAGAAACATGATGAAATACTTTCTTTCTCTACGTCATAAACAGACTTCTATTTATAGGTTTTCTTTCTCTCTTTATCTTTCTCTCTTTACTGAATTTTCTTCTTTGTTTATCTTCAAAAAATATTAATCTTCTTTTGAAAAAGTATTGTATTGAAAAGAAGTGAGCAGAAAATACAAAGAGGAGACCCTTTGTACACCATGGACCTGTACAAGGAACCTATAGACTACAACATAAGCCAAACCAATTCCCCCCTTTGCAAAACAGAGCCCTAAAGAAACAAAGTTTCAATATCAAAGAACCTGTTATACCCTACAGGGTATACCCATGAATGACCTCTGAGTTGATATAACCATGAATAAAAAAATGCCTTTGAATGTGTTTAAAGCGATGCCATTTGAATTTACTTTGCCTTCAAATATCTATCAAAAAAAATTACTCCTATTGTTTATTTTATTTTATTTTATTGATCAGTAATTAAATATTGAAAATCATACAAGGGAGCCCTCTGTTAGGCTATTTAGTCTAACCCCATAGGCCCATATGTTATATATACAAATGGGCTAAAAAAACTGCTCTCTGGTCACCCCTTCTTTAGCCAAAGCATCAGCCAAGCTATTTGTCATCCTAGAAATCCATCGAACTCAGCTTCCATACTTTTAGTAATCCTCTAAATTTTCTTGATTTCCTTCCTGAAGTACCCCCATCCCCTTTTCATGATGCTTGAGCCAACTTTTATCACTAGTGAGTCACCCACTGTTACAATCCTTACCAAATTCATTTGCCTTGCTAATCTTAATGCCTGTAGCACAGCTGACAATTCTGCCCTTGTAGAATTTCCGATCCCTATAGGGCCTGAAAATGAACCTATGAGGCCACCACTTCCATTTCTAAACACACCTGTCACACTGGAAGGGCCCTGATTCCCCATACTACTGCCACCAAACTTATTTTTATAAATCCCCTATTGGCTGGGCTCAATGCACTAATCTCATAGTGTTAACCTCCATATAACTACTCTTTTCACTCCAACCAGCTGGCATGCCTTCAGAACTTGAATAATTTTGTTCAAATCACTATGTAACTGTATTTTTCTCTTTATGCAAATAATTATACTTAAATCACTAGATTGTATGTTCTGTAGTAGTTGTAAATATTGTTTCCATTTATTTTAATCTTTTGATCTGCTGTTACTGTGTTGCAGTTCTCGGAGGCGCCGTTCTCGCTTTTATGACAGTTAGAGTTTGGTACATTTCCTATGATCTTTTGTTTTGGCTTCTGTTGTTAGTATGACTATAATATAAAGAACATACTGAGGTATCAAATTACTCTTGTTAACCAGTTTTAATAAATCAAGTTATGTTGGGATCACATTAACAATTACAGCCAATGTTTTTTGGTGGTTGAACTAGTGAAATGGTGACCTGGATAGCTGGCCAGGTCCTGGGTTTTGTTAGTGCTGACTGCCAAACCTGCGAGCTGGTCAGCTTTAAAGGTTGATGAATGGTCTTGTTAATCCTTACTCAATTCTTTAAACAAAGAACACATCAGAAACATTATGTTAGTCCTTAGTTCTTTATACTACAGAATTTGTTCTGCTATGTTTGGCACATACTAGCCTAAATTGCTCAATCCTATTTTAAGGCCTGTGAACTGGTATGTTTTGTACTAATTTGCAAGCCAGTTCATGATAAGTAGGATCTAAAGCTTAGGTAGGAACCTATTATTTGGTTACTCAGCAGAATTATGCCTAATAAGTAGGATAAAAAGCTTGGCAAATTTGAGATTTTTTTGAAGAAAGGGAAAAAAGAATTCTTACGTTTTCTTGTCAAACAAAAGGTAAACTTCATCTGGACTATGAACATTGAACTTTATAATAGTGAAGAGAACAACCAATAAAAAAAAAAGTGAACAGAACCTACAAGTTGCCTTGCAAAAGAACACCATTTGTCTGTACCATAAATCCATTTTTTTAAACTTAAAATTACAAACTAAAACCTGAATTTGAACCATGTGAAATGGAGCATGTTTGTTTGTCTTAGGCTTTTGTCTTAGATGCTGTGCATACTAAACAAACAGGTACATGTCAGGCCAACGTTTAAAAGTGAGAAGGCACAAGGCAAATTTAAAAATTACAATTTCAACATGTTAATACAAAAAACGCAATTCCAATGTACAAGTTACAATTACCATTTTACTGTAACACAAAACAAATTAGATGTACCAAAATTTAAGCATAACAGTAACACATAAGCAAATCCCTTATTCTCAGCTTCTGCGTACTACAAATTAATTCATTCATAATTGAAACAACAATTAACAATGTTTTAAATTACTGAAGTGAATAAAACATTAGTATAAATTAAAAGATACAAACAAACTAAAAGTCTAGCTGGTAATGGACAGACTGACTGAAATCTTATATGTTTCCTGGTGTCAGTGTGTGCATGCCCTTCTGTTCTGCCATGCCGTGCACATTCATGTTCTAGATTTTTGCTTGCTGTTTTCCCCCATTTGCATAATTTGATCTTAATGTTATACATTTCTGTTTAGATCGAGAGATTGGGTATTAAGGCTATTAAGCTGTTTGGCCATTTCATGGGCCTTTAATTCCATTTCCACCCATAAGATAGCCTACTTTTCTACATTAGAGAGGGCTTTTCAAAATGGTAGACAGCTTCAAGTGGAGCTTCTCTTTTCTCTGATATCTCACATTTTCTCTTTTCTCCTTTTGCCAAGTCTTTCTTTACCAAGAGATTCATTACACCTTGTGGTGCATGTGCTAGTGCCACCATAACGTCTTTAGATCCTGGGGTCTGGTTGTTGTAATACCTATGCATCCAAAAGGGGGACAATTCAGATTCAAGGACAGCATTATTTGACTAGTGTTCCTCAGTTCTGCAAACAGTTCGGGTTTCCTTCTAATCTATTATTTTTCAGCAAATTTGGATGTATTACTATGTTATCAGATCTGTTTGGACATGTTAATTTCTGTTAGGTAATTTCCTCTGCAATGCTATCATCCCTACATATAGAACATGTTGAAGTTTGACCTGCCCTAGAATTCTGTCTTGTTCGTTGACTGTAAAGTAAAGTAAACAGCAAGAAGTAGGAGAGGAARGAAGAAGAAAGAAAAGAGAGAAGGGCTGGTTCGAATTTAGAGAAAAAGTTATCCCTAGATTCGGCCAGACCTATTATTATATTATTAACTTATTGGAAAAGACTTAAGTGCCCTTCTTTAAGTAAGAGGCACTCGAACTAACATAACATTTCACATCAACATTCTCACCAAGTACAAAGACCGAAATACCCCTTCACTAACACCAGTAACAGAACACATGGCAAGGTCTTTTGGATCAATTTTTTTCCATGAATCTAGAATTAGTGGAACTTGGACTTTCTTAAGCCCTAAAGTGACTTACTACAAGGGTGTTTCTTGGGGCATTTAGACTCCATTGCTAAATGACTCCACTTGCAAACCTGCTCCTATCTTATGATGCCGATATGTAGATGCTACACAGACATGTGTAAAGGGAAACCAGGATATGATTCTTTGTTTCCTAAATCCCAAACACGTATGAGTATGGTTACCTCGTAGTTTGCATAGAACATGGTTTTAAATCTAGTTTTTCAAGCAAAGAGTCATTTCCTAATCTTGCTAAATTTAATTAAATTTATGATATTGAGTTTCTATTATGTATAATCTGTTAAAATATACATTGTTTCATATTTTAGAAGTATTAATTTATTGAGTATAGTCAATCTAAAAAATTAGAATATGTCTAGGAGTATCCATGTAGTATATATCCACAGTTAGATATGTATCATGTCAAACACCGGTACACCATGCACAATGGTAAATTATCTATTCAAACATCAAAACAAAAATAAGGTTTTCATTAAATTAAAAAGCAATTTATGTGGGACTAAGAAGAATGGGTTTGGAACAAATAGGCAGGTGGTGGATGTTGAAGGACTTGACAATTAATGATGCAAGTGACACCAAGCAGAAAAAAGAGGTTTAGAACCAAAACAAATTTCTTAGATTCATTGAAGTACATTTACTGTATTTTAGAGTCTGAAGGTTGCTTATCCAAGTATCAAAGCGGACGGATTTTGATGGTAGATGGGTGAGGAGTCTCTGGAAGGCAAGGGAAATCAGTTGGGTAATGTGCCTCTCTTGGGGAATCTCAGGAAGTATAGTGACAATGTGGAATATGGAGGGAGTGGAAGAGTTGATTGGTAGGTTTACGGTGTCTATTGAGTTCTGATAGATGGTTGATTGGTTTGAGTGGGTATATATATGTGTGTGTGTGTGTGTTTGTATATATATATATGAGAGAGAGAGAGAGAGGAGTTGGAAGGTATTAGAGGACTTTGGCAAGGAACATGGTGGAGACTTTAATGTGATCTGGTTTACTGAGGAGACAAATAACTCGAGGCAAGGAAGTAATACTAGTACGAGGAAGTTCAACAATTTCATCAACAAATTTGAGCTAAAAGAGACTGTTAAATAGAGAGGAGTTGGGTAGTATAGGGCCAGCTCCCTTCAGATTTGAAAATATGTGGCTGTGTCATTTTGGGTTTGTTGAGATGGTAAAGAATTGGTGGAATGGGACTAATCCAAGGGTTAATTGGGAGGGTATGAAATTTCATTGGAAGTTGAAGGAGCTAACTAGTGCTTGTAAAAATTAATGTTGATGAATCAACAGATGACAAGCAGTTGATTCTTATAGTCTATTTGGGAGAACTTTCCTGCAGGGGCTTCCGCCAAGTGTTTTGGAACCTTAATAGATTTTCTTCTCAATCCTCACATACAAACAAAGGATCAAGTAGGTGTTCTCTTCCCTTTTATTAAGGTGGGGGTTGGTACATGTGTGACTATTGCCATTGTTATTTTTATCAATAGCAAATCAGAAACCTTAGGCTCAGTTTGGGAAGATGCAGATACAAATATGTATGGTGCAAAGCCTTGTAATTATTGATAAAAAAAAGCCTTGTAATTGGTATTTTTGAACCTTGTATTTGCACTGTACATATTTGTATTTGTACACTTCCCAAACTGAGCCTTAATTACAGAAAAGAGATAAAGAGTACAAAATTAACTCCTTCACAAGAGAAAGCGCTAGGGCACTGTTCCATACAATTAAAAAATAAAAAAAAACAAAGAGAAAATGGGCTAGACCAAAAACCCACCCAAGTTGAATAGGAAATTCTTGATAAAGGGCTGATGGACCTATTGACCAAAGGTACATGTGTACCCCCTAGATCTATCTATACCTAAGAAGGGTAGACCCCCATACAACTAAACCAGGTTTGCTCACAATGGATCTTATGACGTCTTAATTCTGGAGGCTAAAAATATATGGCATACAATGTCATATCCCCCAATCATCACTGGGGTATCTCCTTAAATTTCCACACAAGTGGCCCGTGGGGAACCTCAATCTCAGCCCTAATTAAGAGAAAACAGCTGATCTTTTCATTCCCTAAGGCTCCATTTGGTTTGTGGGATGGGGATGAGAAAAGGGGAATATTCCAAAAATATTCCTTTTTCTCTCATTTGTTTTGAGGGAAATAGAGGGATGGGATGAGAAAAATGTAGGATGTCAGATCCCAAAATCGTGGATTTGGAGTCACACCAAAACCGTGCGACCCTGGTGGGAAATTTTGAGAAATCACTATTACCATCGATGACGAACAGAGGAGGGAAAGAACCAGTGACTTCCCCGTTACCATCGGCAATCTGCTACCTCCCTTTCCCTGTTCGAACCCAGAAGCAGAGCAGCGGCGGCGGCACCCCCTCTCAGCCACTCCCTTCCTCTTTCCTCTCTTCTTTTCTTTCTTCTTCCATCTTTTGTTTTTCACCCAAAAAAATCACTGTTCATCATCTTCTCGACAACGAACATAGGAAATACCAGCGGTGGTGACCAGGATCATTTACCCTCTAGTAGCTCTCCATTCATTGTCTTCACTTTCCGCTGGTGAACTACTGTCTCTGGCGGCACTGTTCACTTTCCAATGGTGACCAGCGACACTGTTCATCGTCTTCGCTTTCTGCCGGTGAACTACTGTTCGTCTTCCTCTTGGTGAAACAGAGGACCCTACAGCGGCTTCCTCTTCGTCATAGTGCTTGTCCCATTATTTCCCCATATATAAAACCAAACAATGATTTTTACACTTTCCCATCCCATCCCATCCCATCCCACCCAAATCTTTCCACAAACCCAACGAAGCCTAATGTATCCCAATGGAACATCAGAAGGTGGTGGCCACATTAAGTAATCTTATGATATCATCAATACTGAAGTCCCTGAATTCTTATGTTGGTGTAATCCATGTTATTTACGGCCATGGTTCAAGTTATACGCTATTGGATTATTAGAGAGCCTCCTAACATCCTAGGAACTTTAAGAACTGAAAATAAGAACGAGTATCGATGGTTTTAGATGCTTGGTGCTGAAAAATTCAGTATTTGAGCAGATTGATACTTATTATTCATTTGTTATTAAACTATATTTGTAATGCTTCCGTGTCTACATCTTTGAATTTTATTTTTTATTTTTTATTTTTGTTTCTATTCAAGTTCAGTATGATACCGAACAAAACAGAACGGCAGAACAAAGATTCCTCTAGCCGACCCCATAGTTAGAAGGCTTAATTGAGTTGTTTGTCCGGTCCATCCTTGAGCGGGATACTTTTATTTTTAAACCTAAATCCCCAATCCCTGCCACCCAGAATTGTGTGTTGAAGTGTTAAATTCTAATTGTGCAGTTCTTGATACTTTTTGTATTGCATCATTAGTATTTAGCTGGCCAAGGAAAAACCTATTTTAAAGGCTTTTGAGAATTTTGTTTTTTTAAATGGTTAAATAATAGTATTTTAGTCCCCCTCCCCTGTGAAAATACGAGCCAAAGAAGTAAAATAAATACAGTATATGACTCACCCTAAAAACCCGATACGCATGTTTGTGTGCATTGGGTGTATCCATATTTTGAACTATGTATTCAAAACATTTATGACGTTTATCTGTTATCTAGCTCATGAGATCTGTTCAAGAACTTTGGTATATGTGCAAGTTTGATGTATCTTGACCTTGATTTGTTTCATTTAGCATCTTGAGTTTTTTAGCTTATGCTTTCTCTTAAATCTGCTGGCCAGGCCAAAATACACAGTTAAAGAAGGGAACAATTAGCATAAACCTCAACAGCATAGGATTAAAAGGTTAGCAATGCTATGGCAGGCAAATACAGTGACGTGGTTGGTTTCCTTCTCAGTGGCACCTACTTGTCTTCAATCTCTCCTTTTTGTGATTTGATTAGATGTGTTTACATAAATTCCAAAACTTACCTGACAGTCATATGTATGTATGTCCATTTGCCTGTTTAGATATTCTAGCAAATAGGAATTCTCTTTCATTGTGCTGTGTAAAAAAGCTAAATTTATTCCCCAACTTGCAAGCAAGATCTCCTGTGTATTTGTACTTTGCTTTTTCTTCACTCCAAATATGGCAGCTCAACTGCTCAAGGCGGTATGATGCGGCTGGGGGACAGCACGTGTTGCATGGGTACTTACTCAGGCGTAACCTACTGTTGATTTCTTATTTATTAAAAAAAAAAAAACTTGATAATTTTAGCTTGTTTTCTTCTCTAGCGAATGACCTTGTTTCTCTAGTTTTAGACTTTTAGTAACTAGACGCTTAGATTTGAAGGCCCAAATTCGGTTTGGTGCTGCCCTCAACAAACGGATAGATCAGGGATGTGAAGTGGTCGGGTTTTGTTTGGGTTTGGCCCAACCTAAACCTGACTCTTAACTCCAAAACTAATCCAACTTGACCAGGCCAAACCTGATCCAACCTGCTGGAAACATTGTACACTTGGGTAGTGTAGGGTTGTGGGAAGAATTTACCGGTAGGAGACCCAGAGTGGTTGTTTGGTCATGCATGTAAATGAATAAAAATGCAAGTTTGCTTTTTCTTTTTTTAACGTGTTTTTAGAGTGTTAAACAAACTGGGATCATTAGACATGTCGATGTTGAATTATTTGAATGCGGAAGATGATTTACATCCATACTTCGAATAGAGAAGATGAACCCTCTCTTCCTAAAATGATTTGGACTGCCAAAAATATAGAAAGTTTGTTTCCATGACCAAAAGTGTGCACTCAAACATCATACAATAGTATTGTTTATGCGAGAACAGAGATTAGTGAAACTTCAAATATATTGAAATACATAATTATTGAATAATATATATTACATCCAACTATCCAAGGTTTAAACATCAAAACTCATGCCTATGCTTACTTTTAGTTGGTTTTGACCTGTTGACAGTGGGCGTTTGTACAACAGCTATTTTTTTTTGGATAAATTTCTTAAATTACTCTTTTGGTTTGGTTAATTGATTAAGTATACTCCTACTATTTGACTATGTTTAAGTTTAACTCTATTCCTACTGTTTCAAAACATTACCATTATAGTTAAATATTAATGGAAGGGTTGAAATCTCAATTTTACCCTTCTGTTAAATCCAAATAGTTCTCTCTCTGTCTCTCTCATTCTTTCTCTTGCACAACAGTCACTGTTGTCACTGCTGCGTTCCTTTTTCCCCTTCTCTCTCTCTCTCTACTTCTCTACCTAGGTCATCATTACCATCGGACTTTCCATCTGCTCAACGCTTCCCAGATTGTCCTCCGTGATCTCCATTTTGGGTATGTTGTCGAAACCGTCACTGCTGATGAATGGAGAGAAGAGAGAGATTGCAGTGCCGGTTGAAGAAATCGTACCTGCCTTCTCCTCCACTACACAAGCCACCTGCCTTGAGGAGAAAAATGAACCAATCTCAGATCTGGGTTCATATCAGAAACAATACAAGGAGGTGACCTACAGGTTGAAGAAATTGCGGACAGCAGCAATGACGACCACCGCTGTCTCTCTGAAGTCCTTTTCAGTTTGCCATCTCTGAATCCCATAGCCGGTGAAAGGGGACTATTCATTGTCCCTTTCCTCTCGATGTGGTGACTAAACACCAGCACGACCTCAAGTAGCAGCTGCACTATCAACTCGTAGGAATCTTTGTTGTGGACAATTTGAAAAGCTGCTATCACCGAAGATATGGATGATCTGAAGAAGCTCTCAGATCTGAATGGACGACTGCCATTCTTCTGCCAGCGGGCTTTGGCGGTTGGATTTTGAGCGAAATATTGAGATTGGTGTGAACGCAGGTCAAATCCCACTCCAAATTGGCGTGAACTCTGCTGTTGGTTCTGCTTATGCATCAATGGCTTCCGTTGTTGGATCGAAGAGAGCTTGGAGTCGGGCCATGATTTGCAAGATTCGAAACCGGCAATAATCTGATGTTGACGGAGACGGTTGGAGGAAGATAGAAGATAGAAAGAGGTCAAAGGAGGAAGGGAATGAGGATAACATTGGGTTTTAAAAAAGTTTAAATGGTCACGTGGTGTCACGTGTGTATGAGTTTTGATGAAATATTAATGAATGCTAACAGTAAGAATAGAATGAGAGAGAGAGAGGACAGAGACAGTGGTGGCTACTCCAGTTCTTGCTTTTAAAAATATGGTCATTCCTGAACCACCAGATATGATAAACAATAACAGAAAGCCAAATTAAGAAATCCCTTTTGTCTTTTTTATTCTCAATAGAGGCTAGCACTAAGACAACAGTCTACAAAATTGAATTTTCCACCAAATTTAAAATGAACCCCATAGGAGATGCGAACCAGATTGCTCGTGCAAAAGGACACTGAAAGAAAAAGTGGAGAACTGATTCATTTTCAGAATTGCAAAATCAGCGTAATGATGAACCAAAAAGCCTTTAAAAGTGATAACAAAGCCTCTCAATAGCCGCCAGAGGAACAATTTATATCTAGGAAGTACTAGAAGGGCCCAACTTTTCCAAATTAAGGACAAGAGGTCAGGATTTAACGTAGGAGTACGTTGGGAAGTATGATATTGAATGGCAGACCCCATCGTAAAGGTTCCCTTATTACTAATAGTCTAGAAAGTCGGTCCCTTAATGGGTCTAGTTAATCAACAAGGTCCACCTGTGATTGAACTGCTGGTTCAAAGTGGCCATATTCCATGTCCCCATCTATTATATCTGCAAGTCATTTGAGATTGTTCCCGGGTAGGGGGACCCATAGGGGCCAACAAACCTTCAACACTATTTATCTAGGGGTTGTCCCACACTGTTATCTCCCTAGTAGACCGAACCATTCTAGATGAATGGGCAAATTTTAAAAAAAATTTCTAATCCTTTTAGGAATCGAATTCCGTATGTTTTGAAAAACTATATTTTTTTTTTGGATAGGTCTTGCATTGAACCGGGCCAAATTTGAAACCAAACAAAGAGGGAGATATATACCTAATACAAATACCATAAATGCAAATCCCAAGGTGGAAGTTCATGCCCAAATCAGTCCTAAAACTAGCCTTCACTGAAAATGGTGCAGTATATAGGTGAAGCTGATTCAACAACACATTTTTTAGCAAAACTACAACCCAACTACTTGGATAAAACTGGGGAAGGTGAGCTTAAAATTCCTATGAATTTTTTTTTTTTTTTGCAAAAATCAAAAGAAAATTGATCTCTATCGGTCATTGAAATCCTAGGTCATGATTGGAAGACAAAAGAGAACAAGAGAGAGTGGTCTTTTAGTCCGGTCACCCTCTTCTTCTTTTATCTCCTTATAGAGCACTCTCCTAGTTGAATTAGGAGATTATACAAATCTAATTTAGATCTAGACTCTATTCAGAGATAAACCTTATCCTCTTAAGAGGATAGGTGTTCCATACCCATTTCTACACCCAGATTTGACCTAGAGCACATGACAACTTAATCTTATTAATTATGGGCCTTAAGGCTCATTTCCTTCAAAGGCTTACGACCCAAGATGTTACATGGCCAACTTAGTCCTAATTTGTATGGCATGGGACCCCACAATGACCTCACATAAGTCTACATGGGTTTAAACATTTATAATTTTTACCGTTTCTCAAACAACTACTAACGTAGTAAATGGGTGAAAACGGGTTGTATCCATAGGGAAGCAAGTGAAAAATTAATATATACTTAGATCCGGACAATACAATCGAGAATTACAGAAAATAAGAAAATAAAATCTATTATTGCTGAAATTAAATGTTTTGAATTTAAACAAGACAATAAATAAAAATCAGAATTTAATAAAGTTTGAGAATCAACAAAGGAAATAAAAGAAATAAATAAAAAAATGATCCAGAATTCAGATCCGGTGGCAGTAGCTGTAGATCGACCAGACAGCTTGCAGAAACTCCTCCTGACAAGAACCGGGCGTCTGTCCTTTCTACAACCCTCGAACCCCTCGAGACACCTTAGCTTTGAACTGAACGAATTCAGATCTGCAAAACAGAGAAATGAAAAAAGAATTAAATCTAAAATATTACATAAATAAACATAACAAGAAAGAAAATAAAGAAAAGAAAAGAATGGTTGATCAGATCCAGTGGCGGTAGTTGTAGAATGGTTGAACAGCTTGCAGGAACCCCTCCTGACAAGATCTGGGCGTCCTCCCCTTCTACAACTCTTCAATTCCTCAAGAAATCTTAACCTTGTTAACTGGGTGAATTGACCAACCCCTTCTACAGGGCCCCTAGGACCCTTTTTATAGAGAAGGGTGGACACAACTGGAAATAGAGAGAAAGATGGGGGCAACAACTGGGATTTAGTAAAGTTAGGATGCCCTAGGGTTTCTAATGGATGATCAAGATGGTTTTGGGGTGATCCTATGGCTGAAAATGGAAGGAGAGGGCACCCAATATTATATAGGGCTAAGATTTGGGTGCCTAGAAATGGAGGGTGTAGATTAGAACATCTAGGGTTGAAGGGTTAAGATTAAAAGAATATGTGGTGCCCTAGATTGAATGGTTGGGATTAGGATGGAGGGAGTGGCTGAGATTTAATGGTGAGGATTAGCAGAATAGGTGGTGCCCTAGGGTTTAAAAGCTATAAAGGAGAGCCTTAAAGTGAGTGGTGGAGATTAAAAGAGGTGGAGGGTGGTGCCCTAGGGTTTGCTAAGTGTGAAAAGATCAGGTTAAAAAGGCTCTCTAGGGTTTGGTAAGGAGAGGGGAGCATGGTAATACAATAGGATGGGTCCAATTAGGTTTAGCAGATAGGAGGCGCCCTCCTGTTCTTAGTTCTTTACAAAAACACCCATTTCTCAGTTGTACTTTACACCAGCTTCCCAAAATTTGCATTTCAGCCATGAAACTTTCCAGTTTTGCACAAAATTTGTATAGAGACTCTCAAAGGCCACATAATTGATTTTAACTGGGAAAAGAGTGCACTCTGACTATTCTAAGGCCGAAAATACCCCTGAATCGATGCCCTTAAGGCATCAAAATGCAGGGTTATCACACCCCCCAACTTAAACATTACTAGTCCCTTAGAAATGCAGCCTTAAAATTATACTGAGTATAAAGATCTTTCCCATTACAAGGTCATCCCTAACAGAATTAATCAAGCATCTTGATTCCAACAATCTCAAACTCTATATAGATCGATATTGGGCTTTAGGGGTAAAATTGTCTTATTTTGAATATTACAGAAACATGGCTTAAAAATCTTATTTACCCTTCCATTTGCAGACTGCCTTGATAAAATGAGATTGATTTAAACTCAGATAGGTATTCTTCTTATCATTTTTGCCAACGGATTTCTACCCCCCTGAATTTGTTATGCATACTTATCTTTATAGCACCTTTCACCATTTTACGCGAATTTTGACACTTGCCTTAGGTGAAGAGACCTGGTTACTAAGTGTTAGGTAAGTATCTTTGGCATTCCCTTTTTTGTTTGACGTGAATCTCGACACTTGACATAGGTGAAGAGACCTGGTTACTAAGTCTAGGGTGTCCATTGACCTTTTATTCTTTTTCTTTTTTGCAAAACTGTTTAGGGTAGTCCATTGTCTCTTAACAATTTGAAGATTTTTTTGTCTAATTTCTCAATCTTTCTCTTCTTATCTTTCCAGGGGCAAACTTGGGGGTATTTTCAAATTTCTAAACGATTTCGACAATATTCAAATCGGATAAATTTTTACTCCTATCACTTGTTACTAGTTTCTACAAAATTCAATATTCTTTTATCTGTTTCCTAAACTTTTTCTGTTTGGGCATCTCTTTTAATGGAAAATTTTTAAAAATTTTAGTGAAATTTTAATTCTACATATTTAAAGGCTTAGCTTCACAATTTTTTCAAATTTTCTCTCTCTTTCCTCACCCCCTGACTTAAATGCCATTGTCCCTAATGGCATGACTAGAATGATGCAAAAGAAGATTTGGGCCAAAGGGAACAACGAGTAGGGTTTTCCTAAGGGGTTCAAGGTCTACCACCTAGTATCGAATCAAGAAAAAAAACTCTAATCCTAAAATTAAATAAAAAAAATTTCGTTGGGTTGCCTCCCAACCAGCGCTAAGTTTAACGTCTCCAGCCGGACACATTCACGTGCTTTCTTCATATAAACTCTTCGACTCACTTTCATCTTCACACAAATAGGGCACAGACTAGGCTAACCAAGGGGTAGACAAGTCATCTAAAAATCCATCCACTATATCTACCGTAAATCCATCTCTTCCTAGGTTTGAATACTTGGAGGCACTAAAAACATTTAACTGGACCTCCTGCTCCCCAAATGAAATGTCCATTTCCCCCGATTTATAGTTGGTGTTTGTATCGACCATTGCTAGAAATGGACATCTTAAGATTATCGGGATGTGGTTCAGATCCTCGGTTAAGGTCATTTCTGGGACGATAAAATCCATTGGGAAGTGACAACCTTCTACCCTGACAATGACGTCCTCAATAACACTTCGAGGAGTCTTGACTGACCAATTAGCGAGTTGCAGAATTATTGGGATAGGTTCTAATTTTCCGATCCTGAACCTGTCATGAATGGACGAAAGCATATTTATACTGACCCCAAGATATAATACAACCCGATCAAAGGCGATTCCAGTGCTGACATAGCTTATGAGAGGAGCACTAAGGTCTTTCATATTCTGGGGGAGTTGATTTAGGAGAGTTGCACTAACATCTACCGAGAGCATTATTCTTTGTAGGGCCGATCGTGTCTCCATCATTTGAGTACACAACTCTTTTAAAAACTTGGCATAGGCTGGGATATGTTGGATTGCGTCGAAGAGAGGGAAGTTAATATGGACTTCCTGCTCTCCTCGTTGCGAGCCTCTTTCTTTTTTCGCCACGGCCCGACTGTGAGTGCAGTTGGAAAGGGAACTACGGGTTGGTTTACTATATGCTCTTCTTCTAAAGTTTCCTATCCTTCTTCTTCTCCCCCCAACTTAGGGTCTTCCTACTCCTTTTCATTAACTCTCTTTTTCTCATATGGGTCCTCTAAAATCCTCCCACTCCTTAAGGTTGTAATAACCTTGGTATTTTCAGGCTGAGGGTCCTTAGGAGGTGGTTGAATCTATTGTGGAGGAAAACCTGATGGCTAATTTCTAGGAGTTGCAACCGGTTAATTCGGTATTTTCCCTACTTCTCTCCTCGCCTTGGCTTTCGGGTAGCTATCCTATTTGGCTCTCTAATCTATCAATGGACTGATGCTGATTCAGGATCAGCTACTGAAGCTGCATGAATTGGTCATCTACTATACGTGCTTGAGGAGGTTGTGGGTAAGCCTGATAAGGTTGGGCCGGTTGGTTCCTAGGATGCATCTGCTGGAATTGACATTTTATTTGTGGCCTCTGAAATTGGTGGGCCATGGAGTTAGATAGGTTGTATTGGGACTGTGTATAGGTTTGACATGGTTGAGCTGGTTGAGTCCCATGGTAATCATTGTACTCCTAGTGGGTCTGTGCTTCAGACCACTAAGAGTGCATATCTGGCAGGGGGTTTTCTTGGACTTGGGCCCTATAATTGAAATTGGGCTGATTTTCCCACCCAAGGTTATATGGACTAGAGAATGGGTTAGCCTTGGGTTGGAAAAATTTGTTGGCCACATGTATTTGGTTTGGACGGACTGGTTGACATGAGCCCGCCGTAGGGCACTTGCTAATATGATGGGCCAGGCTTGCACAAATGGAACATGTTGGATAGGATAACAAGGTTGGGTATGGGCCACTTCATTGATGATGTGCAAGGACTTCGTCAAGTCTTTGGGCCATACAACTAATCTTGTCTAGTTGTTGAGACACGTGTTAGACAGTCTTGTATGTCCTTAGCTTCAATCCGATTTGATGTACTTTTGTTATTTAGTGGAAATAAATAAAGTGCATGTTTGATTCATGTTGTTTGGTTTAATTCTGTGTAAGACCCTAAAAC
>NW_010729404.1:46019-58311 GCF_000365185.1 Nelumbo nucifera
CACCCTGGCAGCTGTGACAAGCCACGCCAACCAACTTGGTGGCACATCAGTGTCAGCCTTGACAGGATAAATCTCCCCAGATCTATCCAACGACTGTGAAGATTCTAAAATAACAYGAGTCTCATAAGTGTCCAGTTTAAGGGTATTACATAGAAACACCCCACAATAACATGAGTCAAATATGTACTTTATTCATTTACAATAAATGTCATAATGTACATCATTCTAATTGGAGCAAAGGTTATACATTGTCTAACAAAGAGGGATTGATTAATCAGCCAAGTTTGGAAGTTAAGTCTAGCCAATTAAATTAAGAATTGCATGGGCCCAACCCCTTTTTGCCAAGTGGCAATTGGCTTTAAATAGGAGGGGACAAATCCAATTCGTTTCTTAATAAGCCCTTAAATCAGATCACAAATTGATCATTAAACTATCAACCTTGTGGGTCCCATAAATTAATTGCTTAATTCCCAATTGGATCTGAATTGGGTCAGCTCTTTCACTACAAAAGGGGATGGGGGGGGTTTCTTGTTCGGATGGTCTTTCTCCCATTAGGCTCCCCCCTTCAACCACCGATTTCATCTTGGACTGCTTCCATTGCTTTTGAAAAAGGAGAGGAAATGAGTTGCACCAAGATCAAGGAAGAAAGAAGAAAGAATCCAACTCTTCAACTGCCAAAGCATCGAAATTGCTACAACTTCGTACCACATCAATTGGGGAAATTTCGATCTTCAAATTCCCATGATCCAAAAGGCTTATGTCAATTCTACAAGTGAGGATATTGCTTTTAGCTGTTCATGTTCTAATCATTGATTGAGTGTGAGTATATTTTTGCTCACACAAGGTTGGGCATTACTTGCTTCTCATAATCACAAGTTCTAGTTGCAGTTTTGGATTTTGTCCAAGACAAGAGAATCAGAGGGTTTTCTTTGCCAAGAAAAAGAGAGTTTGTATCCCACTTAAATTTCTACAAAAAAAATTAAATTTTTTTGAATTTGTCCGCATTAATTTTTGTGCTCCAAATTTACGGAAAAAATTTGTGTTGACAAATTTTTGGCACACCCGGTGGGACCTCTCTTTCCTCTCATCTCTCAAATCAACACATCAAGATTATTTTTGACAAATGGTTTGAATGCATGGATCCATAAAAAATTGTTTCAAGTGTTGTCAAGAACAAGAAAAACACCACATATAGCTCAAGCTCATCCAAATCAAGTGCATTTGTAGCCCCCAACTATGAGAGGCCAACCATCCGCCTTATTACAAGGTCTGAGGATTCCCAACTGGTTGCACCTCTTRMCTTCTATGGAACTCAAGGGGTTCCTTCAAAAGCCCGAAATGCCAAAAAGGGACCTTCAAGGTTGCCAATGATAAGGGGCATTAATATGAAGGGGGTAGCCCCGATGAAAGAGTTCATCACGACAAATCTGCTTGAGTATCCAAGTGGAGGAATGCCCTTGTTGGACACGGAATCGAGTACCAGGTCTAGGTCTAGCTCCCGTCCCAACTCTCCTAAGACTGGAGTGTCTGATTACATGTAGACTCACTCCTACACCTCAGTAGCACCCGTCATGATGGCGGGAGCTACTACGGTGGAAGAACAACATGCTGAGAKGGCTGCGGCCATCGCTAAGTTAACAAAGACAGTGGAAGAGAAGGATCTTCAAATCGCTTCTTTCATGAATCGGATGAAATAAATGCAAACAACAACATCTAGCAATGGGCCTTCACACCCACTAGGATTCACCCCGCAAGTAGACCCTCCCCGAGAAGAGTTGCCAAAACGTACTAACATACAAGATGCCCAACATGCCTCGGTCACCTCCCTCTTAGTACAGAAACTCCAAAACACAATTTCCACAATCATCCTCAGTGTATACTAAGCCATACGTTGAGCACATTGATCATATGCCTATGCCATTAGAGTACCAACCCCTAAAGTTTCAACAATTCGATTGGAAAGGTAACCCTAGGCAATACATTGCACACTTTGTGGAGACATGCAATAATGCCGGAACCTATGACAACTTGATGGTAAAATAGTTTGTGCGATCCCTACGAGGAAATGTATTCGATTGGTASACCGACCTCCCTTCCGGATCAATTGATGGTTGGGACCAATTAGAAAGAGAGTTCTCGGATCACTTCTACAGTACTCGGCRTATTGTAAGCATGCATGAACTTACCACCACAAAATAAAAGAAAGATGAACCAGTCGTTGACTACATTGATAGGTGGAGAAATCTCTATCTTAACTATCAAGACAAGCTCACTAAGGCATCAGCCATAGATACCTTTATTCAGGGTATGCATTGGGGGTTACATTACATCCTGAAGGGAATAAAAACCTAGACGTTCGAAGAATTGGCTACCTGTTCCCATGACATGGAGCTTAGCTTAGCCAGGTTTGGAGAACAACGATCACAAGACTTTCGAAAGGAAAAAGAGAAGAAAGATGGGAAAAGGGAAGTAAAGGCATCTAAACCAAAGGTTGTTCTAACAACTTCAACGGCCCCTCTTAGGGTTTCCAGGAGCAAAAGGGGAAAGGAAGAGACAAAGTCAACCACTTGCTAAGAAATGGAAAAACCAAAGCTCACTCTTAAGGAGTTAGAAGCAAAGGTGTACCCGTTCCTGGAATCTGATGTGCTAGGGATGCTAGATGCTCTTCTAGCCCAGAAATTAATAGAGCTACCTAACTGCAAGTGCCCAGAAGAAGAGGGGCAGACTGACCACCCCAAGTATTGTTGCTACCATCGGATAATCAATCACCTGGTCGAAAAGTGTATTGTTCTCAAAGACAAAATAATGCGGTTGGGTAAATTAAGGATGATTGAGTTGGATATAAATGAGGATACAGTAGCTACCAACATGACGACTGTCACGTTTGGGTCCCCTGATACCATGTACCCCCTAGAAACTCACCTGTCATCAGTCGTACTACCATAAGAGGTTGTGTTTGATACTTTTGACTCCATTGTATGTGATCCTACATGAGGGGCATTACTAAGCCAAATACAAGTGCAAGATCTTAGTTTGGAAGAAATTCTTTCACTCCGTTCCATCATATCACTTTTAGATGATGAAAGTTGGATTGTCGTTACTTGATGGAAGCATCGTGTTACATGTCTACCCAACCTACCCTATGAGCAACCTAAGCAAGTTAGAAGGGTTCAACCACATATACCACCTGATGAATTGATTTTTTATTGATGTATCGATTTTTTGGCTAAGTACCTCGTCATTTGGTCTGCTTCCATGTGACCGATGACTCCGGCCGTAGTAGAGAACTTTGGCTGGCGAGCGGAATCAAGCTGGGCAGGCTAGGTGGCGAGCTGACCATAGTACAGGGCTACCTATGAGGTGTCGAGTTGTATGTGAAGCGCCGGGCTGACCTGGTGCCGAGTTGCCTGTGAGGTGTCGAGCTGCCTGTGAGGTGCCGGGCTGACCAAGTGCCGAGCTGCCTGTGAGGTGCCGGGCTAACTAGGTGCCGAGCTGCCTGTGAGGTGCCGGGCTAACCAGGTGTCGAGCCGCCTGTGAGGTGCTGGGCTGACTAGGTGCCGAGCTGCCTAGTGGCGAGCTGACTATGAGCTTCGTTGCTCTTTAGAGACCTGCAAGGAACAAATGTCAGAGGACCCGGGGTGGCTAACCTGACGAGGTCGCTCCGATGCTTAAGTTAGTACTCTCATAGTAGACCGTGAGCTAAAAATCACACAGTATGAGAGCTAGGAATTGCTTATTTGCTTACTTGCTTGCTTGGTTTTCCCCCTGTCATTGGGGCTGGTGCCTTTATATAGGCCTTGCTTAAGTACCGCTCCTGAGATCTCCGGAAGGTCATGTCTAACTGGTCTGAGATCTTCGGAGGTAACTGCCATGCACGTTGACCATCTTCCGGAATGAGGGCTAACCTCCAAGGATCATGGGGTATGCATGCCGAATTTGTYGGTGAGCACGTCTCGCAGGTCGCCAGGTCGGTGCATGTGCTAGGCTGCCAGGCTGGACACCATCAACTTGGCAAGTTGTTGCCTGAGTGGTTCTCGGTGTCACTTAGTTGTTCTGAGGTGCCATGTGTCACAATGTCATTGGAGGGAAAAATCCACCCTCATCATTTGCCTCCCACTCCCGAGCTAAAAGTAACTCGGTGAAGGGAGTAGATTTTTCCTTTTGGCCTGAAATGAATAATTCGATGAGCTCGTAAGCGTCGATTCAATTCCTTAGGCTTTGGGAGTGACTCGCAGTCCGCTCCTTGATTTTTCCCATGCCAAAGAGGCGACTGGGTCTTATTTGGTGGGGAGGTCTTCGCTAGTTCGGTATTTTGGCCCTTAGGTTCTGGGAGCGACTCGTAGTCCACTCTCCTTGATCTTGCCCATGCCGAAGAGGCGACTGGGTCTTATGTGGTACCGAGGTCTTCGCCAGTTTGGTACTTTAGTGCTATGCTGCACTACATCAGCCTCATGACGCCGGTCACCCACTCCTACAAGAAGCTACTAGGAACTCGACCTACGGGGGCAGCACTACTGACTTTAGGTCGCCAGCCCGCACGAGAGCCTTAGAAGGCTCAACCAGCAAGGGCGTCCATGCAATCTGTTGGCTGCCAACTCCTGCGGAAGCCACAAAGGTCTCATCTTGTAGAGGGGACCTCRCGAAGAGGACTGATGAGGCTTTATCCGAGTTGAAATAAAATTGGTAGAGCTGCTTAATTTGTTAGCTATCAACTTCCTACATAGTCTTTGATATCATAAAAAATGGAAACTATAAAGTGAGAGCTTTAGTTTCTAAAAAGTGAGGACTTAGCTTTTTGGAAGAAGAGGATTTAGCTTTTTAGAGGATGAGAACTTAGCTTTTGGTAGTGTTTCCCACAGACGACGCCAATTGATGAATCGATTTTTTATTGATGTATCGATTTTTTGGCTAAGTACCTCATCATATGGTCTGCTTCCAAGTGGTCGATGACTCAGGCCGAAGTAGAGAACTTTGGCTGCTGAGTGGAATCGAGTTGGGCAGGCTTGGTGGTGAGCTGCCCTTGGCTGTGAGGCGTCGGGCTGACCAGATGCCGAGCTGCCCAAGTGCCGAGCTGCCTCTGAGGTGCCGAGCTGCCTGTGAGGTGCCGGGCTTACCAGGTGTTGAGCTGCCTGTGAGGTGCTGGGATGACCAGGTGTCGAGCTACCTGGTGACGAGCTGACAATGAGCTTCGTTGCTCTTTAGAGACCTGCAAGGAACCAAATGTCAGAGGACTTGGGGTGGCTAACCCGGCGAGGTCACTCCGATGCTTAAGTTAGTACACTCATAGTAGACTGCGAGCTAAAAATAACACAGTATAAGAGCTAGAATTTTCTTACTTGCTTACTTGCTTGCTTGCTTTTTCCCCTTGTCATTGGGGTTGGTGCCTTTATATAGGCCTCGCCTAAGTACCACCCCCGAGATCTCCGGAAGGTCTTGTCTAACTGGTTTGAGATCCTCGGAGGTAACTACCATGCATGTTGACCATCTTTCGGAATGAGGGCCAACCTCAAAGGATCATGGGGTATGCATGCCAAATTTGTTGGCGAGCACATCTCGTAGGTTGCTAGGTCGGCGCATGTGCCAGGCTGCCAGGCTGGACACTATCAACTTGGAAAGTTGTTACCTGAGTGGTTCAGGGTCTCACCTAGTTGTTCTGAGGTGCCATGTGTCACAATGTCATTGGAGGACAAAATCTGCCCTCATCACCACCCAATATCAAGAAAGTGAGGGGAAAAAGTATTTTTGCTCAATCAACATGTGAGCAACAGACCCCTTGCTTACCAATCACTCTACGAGAGTATATTCTAGTAAGGTTCTTTTCCACAGAGTGTGCGGAGGTGCATATGGTAACATGTTATGCCATGCATGTGGAAGATGCACTCCAAAAGAGGATGAGTCACCAAAACTGGGATCAAGTAAAGATGGAAAAGTTATGGATATTGATGAAGTCCTTGACCAACTTAATGAAATTCCAATGCAATTTAATTTGTACACAGCACTACAATTGCTAGAAGGGGTTCGACGTGCTCTTAGTTGTGTTMTTACAATTCCTAATGAATACAAGGAGAAGATCGGCAGTCAAAGGGAACTTGCCTTGTGCATGGCCACCATCACCTTCTAGAATGAAGATTTACAACTGGGCTCCCATCCTCATAATAGACCCTTGTAGGTCATAGGGTATGTTCAAGATCAAAAGATACGTTGGATACTCCTTGACTGTGGATCAGCTATTAATATTATGCCAATCCAAACAATGAAAGAGATAGGCATCTCTCGGGATGAGCTAACCAAGAGTAGGCTGATGATTCAAGGTTTTAATCGAGGAGGACAACGGTCTATTGGCATGATCTGCCTTAAACTCACCATTGAAGACTTGACATCTTCAGCGCTTTTTCATATCATTGATGCTAGAACCTCAAACCACTTACTCCTCGAACGCCCTTGGCTGCATGAGACTGGGATGATTCCTTCTACATTACATCAATGCTTTAATGACTACCAAGATGGCATCCAAAAGTGTGTCATTGGAGAATATAAGCYATTCACAAGTGTCGAATCATATTTTGTAGATKCYAAGTTCTATTCAGAGGCCAAGGTAAATTCARAAGYATTACCGRTCTCTGTTCCCTYGTCTAGTAAAGTCACAAGTCCTGAAGGCATTGACTCACAACAGCCATGCCTGAAGGCCTTTCCTAYACYAGTGGTYGAGAAAAAAAGKAGAAAAATCCAGTGGTACCCTAGAARAGGTWACTYCGATACTTCRTTTYGTACCAAAATCTCRTAGAAAAGAGGGACAACCTCCATTTGTAGTTTACTCATAAGAGTACTAGTTTTGTAATCTTGGAGAAAGATTTAGAGGTCTTAAAAGATGCCTTGGTCCTCCTAGTGCCAGCATTAGAGAACCCTAGAACCATCAGTTCACCTCCTAGGAGGTTTGCAATGGAGATAGCATCATCATGAGGCGAAAGCAAATCGACCCATGCCAAGAAGCATCCAGAAGAATGGTTCGATCCTAAAGTATGTAAACTTTTTGAGAATGTTGGATATGGAAAAGGGGAACCAAAGAAAATGGGTGAAGTTATCGATGAGCGTGGGACACCATTGACAAAGACCCAATGTAAATTGCTTGAAATTGGACACACCATACCCCAAACGAGAACTGGGTTAGGATTCATGCAAAAAAAGCTTTTGCAAAAGAAAGCCAACACTCATCACATTACTGCTGAAGTCCTAGAGGAAAAACCTAAAAATCCTATCAACAAGCGAGTATTAGCATTTGATAGATTTGGAACACTGAACCCCCGTACATTGGTCTTCAAACGATTAGGGGCATCAAGAAAAGATCCAAGAAAGGTGAATGATCTGGAGGTAGCAAAAGAGAGAGATGAACCTCGTAGTTTTATCCCTTCGTGCATGAAGCACAAGGCATCATTGAAAACAACCCTTGGTGATACCCTAACAATTAAGTGACGAACAATGGTACTCACAAATCAAGCCTCAACTTCTTGTTCAAAAGAAGACCAATCCAAAGAGGAAGAAAATGATTGTTGCAACCATGTGATGGTTAGACAACTCACAGATGATGACTCCTCGTCCTCTAATTCTTAAATCGAACAAGCACCACCCACCTACGAGGAAGGGGGCAGACAACTATGGATGAGTTGAAAGAGTTAAATCTTGGACAAGAAGAGAGCACCCAGCCTGTTTACGTTAGCGCACTCTTAACTCCCAAAGAGAAGCCTCAATACTTCGAGCTACTTAAAGAGTTCAAAGATGTGTTCGCCTGTACTTATGAAGAGATGTCGGGGCTACACCCTAAGGTAGCAGTCCATCACTTCTTGGTCACTTGCGGCACTCGTCTAGTAAAACAAGCACAACATTGGTTCCGTCCCAAACTTGTACCACTTATTGAAGTCAAGGTTAATAAACTCATTGATGTTGGATTTATTCGGGAAGTAAATTATCCTATGTGGATATCCAATATTGTTTCAGTAAGGAAGAAAAATGGGCAAATAAGGGTTTGTGTCAATTTTCGAGACCTTAAAAATGCTTATCCAAGGGACGATTTTCCTTTACCTATTACTGAGTTGATGGTTGATGCCACCACTGGGTATGAAGCATTGTCCTTTATGGATGGCTCATCAGGGTACAACCAAATTCGGATGGCTCTTGAAGATGAAGAACTCACCACATTCCATACCCCTAAGGGGATTTATTATTACGAGGTCATGCCCTTCGGGCTAAAAAATGCTGACACAACTTACCAATGTGCCATGCAAAATATTTCTGATGACCTATTGCACAACATTGTGGAGTGTTATGTTAACAATTTGGTCATGAAGTCAAGGAAGAGAGCTAACCACTTAAGTGACTTACGCAAAATCTTTAGTAGGTTAAGGCGGTATCAACTAAAGATGAATCCCCTAAATGCACTTTTGGAGTGACATCTAGGAAGTTTCTTGGATTCATCGTACGACATCGTGGCATTGAAATTGATCAATCTAATATTGATGCCATTCAAAATATGCCTGAACCTAGGAACCTACGGGAACTTGAAAGTCTTCAAGGTTGCCTCGCCTACATCCAGAGATTTCTTTCTAACTTGGTAGGAAGATGTATTCCATTCAATAGATTAATGAAGAAGGGAGTGCCCTTTGTCTAGGATGAGGCATGTGAGAATGCTCTCAAAAGCATAAAAAATTATCTCCTTAAGCCTTYAGTGTTGGCAGCCCCGATCCCAGGGYGACCTCTAATTCTACATCGCCACCCAAGAGCAATCATTAAGTGCTTTACTTGCTCAAGTAAATGAACAAGGCAAGAAAAATGCTTTGTATTATTTAAGTTGGACATTAGTCAGGGCAGAACTAAATTATTCCCCAATTGAAAAGACATGTCTCGCTCTGATTTTTGCAACAAAAACGTTGCACCATTACATGCTAGCGCATACAATCCACCTGATCTTGCGAGCTGACCCGCTTAAATACATCATGTCTAAGCCAGTACTTTCTGGAAGGCTGGCCAAGTGGACTCTGTTATTGTCCAAGTTTGAAATTGAATACATTCCACGAAAATCAATTAAGGGTCAAGTGTTGAATGATTTTCTAGCTGATCACCCCATCCCAGCATGTTGGGAATTACCTTAAGAACTCCCAGATGAAGAAGTCTTCTCCATTGAGCTTCCATTACCTTGGGAGCTATTCTTTGATGGTGCTACTCGAAAGGATGGTGCTGGAGCAGGCGTGGTGTTTGTCTCCCCATAATGGGAGGTATTGCCTTTCTCTTTCACCTTGATGTGTTTATGTTCAAACAATGCAATATAATACCAAGCCCTAATTATTGGGTTAAAGATGGCTCTAGATATGGAAATCTGACACATGGTTGTTTACGAAGATTCAAAACTGGTCATAAATCAACTCTTAGGGGAATACAATGTGCGTAAGTTGGACCTAGTCCCATACTTTCGCTATGAGACTGAGCTCAAGAAACAATTCGATTACATAAACATTGAGCACATACCTAGAAGTGAGAACAAACAAGCGGACGCTTAAGTTAACCTTGCTACAACGCTCTTATTATCCGAAAGAGACTCGGTATTTGTGCCCATTTGCAACAGTTGGGTCATACCTCCGGTTACCACCGATGAAGAAGAAAATGAGAGTAATGCCATCTTAGTGTCTCCTAGTGAAGGAAAGGATTGGAGACAGCCTATGATTGATTAACTACAAGATGGAAAGCTTCCTGAAAATCCAAAACTTTGAACAAAGGTACGAAGACGAGCCCCTCAATTCATCTACCTAAATGGTAAGTTGTATCGAAGATCTTTTATTGATCTACTTTTAAGATGTTTGGGTGAAGATGAGACACCAATTGCACTAGAAGCTGCCCATGCAGGAATCTGTGGAGCTCACCAATCTGGACCAAAACTCTATGATCAGATCAAGAGACTGGGGAATTATTGGCTGACCATGGTAAAAGACTCAATAGAATATGCAAAACATTGCCAGGCATGCCAGTTTCACGGTGACTTCATTCGTCAACCACCTGAGCCTTTGCACCCCACGATTGCTTCTTGGCCCTTTGACACTAAGGGGTTAGACATCGATGGTTCGATTCCAAAGTCATCTAAGGGGCATCTTTACATTCTTGCTGGGACTGATTACTTTTCAAAGTGGGCAGAAGCCATGGCACTCAAAGAAGTCAAAAAGGAAACAATTGTGGAATTCATTAGCAACTACATTGTCTATCGCTATGGTGTTCCGCGCTACATTGTGACTAACAATGGAAAGCCATTTTTCAACCATTTATTGGACCAATTTTGTGAGAAATTTGGTATTAAACAAAGGTGCTCTAGTATGTACAATGCAGTTGCAACTGGCTTGGCTAAGGTATTTAATAAAACCCTATACAAATTATTGGAGAAAGTGGTTTCTAAAAGTAAAAGAGATTGGCATGAGTGTATGGGTAAAGCACTTTGGGCCTATCACACTTCTTACCATACAGCTACATAGGCAACCCCTTACTCACTAGTTTATGGGGTCGAAGCAATGCTCCCACTTGAGGTACAAATTCCCTCATTACGCATAGCAATCCAAGAAGGGCTTGTAGACAATGAGAATGCATGGCTTAGGCTTGCAGAACTTGACGCCTTGGATGAAAAGAGGTTAGAGGCACAACAATGCTTCGAATGCTACCAAGCCCGAATGGCTCAAGCTTTCAATAGAAGAGTCTGGCCTCGCTCATTCCAAAAGGGAGACTTAGTACTTGCATACTGTAGGCCAATCATCTTGTCACATCGTTCTGGAAAAAAATTCGACCCCAAGTGGGAGGGTCTACATGCAGTCCAAGAAGTCTACAGCAGTGATGCTTACTTACTCATTACTCCCGACGGGCTATGGCTAGGACCTATCAATGGAAAATACCTGAAAAGGTATTATTCATGAAGATTTGTGGCACCAAGTGCTCTCAGATACGAGCTTAAACTATCCACCAAGTGCTCCCAGATACAAGCCTAAAATGTCTATAAGACTCTAGGGCATGAGTATAAATTGATGTACACCCTATGTACCTAAAATATCTATGAAGGGATAGGAGATCCATCATATGGATGGCTGAACCCTACTGGAAGGTTGGGCGAATTTTCAAAAATTTCTTTACCCCCATCTTGGAATCCTATTCTCAATTTAGAAAACTGTATTTTCAAGGTTCGTTCTTGTAACCAAACTAGACCAAATCTGAAATCAAGATTAGGGAGGGATATACCTGATACAGAATCCATGCAAAAAGCTTCTCTCAATGTAGGTGTTCACGCCCAAAGAGTGTACCAAATCCTTCCTCCACTAAATATGACAAAGCATAGGATAAGACAGGATCAGCAGATAGTTCTTCACCAAGAACTTGTGATTCTTCAGCAAGAATCGAATGGGGTAGTGATCACAGCTTCAAAATTATTTCTTGTAGCAAGAAACAATATCAAGATGAAATCTTGATCAGATCCAATAACTGGAGATCAAACAGGGTAGGGCGGCAAGAGCAGGAAGAAAAAGAACTAAAGGCAAGATCAATCTAACTGAGTTGTCCTCTATAATGTTTGTGTCTTTTTCAGGTCCGCCCTACTCTCTATTTATAGCCTTAACGAGACAACCTCCTAATCTGATTAGGAGTCTCCTTATCCAAATCTTTATTTGTATCTGGTCTCTCTAAGTGATAAGGATAATCCCTTATTTTATCTGCAGTTCAAGATCAGCTTATTCCTAATCAAATTAGGAGTTCCCTGATCCAAATCTTTATTTGGATCTAGACTCTTTAAGTGGATAACAGTTACCCTCTTATCCTTATCTACTGATCCAAACCTAGATCCGCCCCTATTTAATTAATCCAATTAACCTAGATCGAAATGGGCTTTAGGGCCATTAGGCTTTCAGGCTCACTTCCTTTTAATGATGGCTAGCTTGACTCTCTTTGTATGGCAAGGGACCCTAACATTGATTTACACATCAGCAACATGGGTTCAGTCTAGCTTCTGTAACAAAGCCTGCCCGAATTCACTATCGAATACAGTGAACCCCTGATTCCATCACTATGGGCTCTTAATGGGCCCAACATTTAAACTAAATGGTCCTGGGGTCCAGCCATCTTATGAAGGCCCAAGGACTATGGGCAGATGCAAGATTAGCCCATCAGGTATAACCCTCAATGGTCTTACACTTAACCTCTCAGCCCTTAATGATCAAACACTACTCGACAAGAGAGGACCTCTCCCTCGGCTGCAAGGTATAGTGTTGCACTCTCTACT
>NW_010729404.1:68404-88314 GCF_000365185.1 Nelumbo nucifera
TCTCCCCAGACCGATCCACTGTTTATGAACGTTCTAAACTAACACGAGTTTCATTAAGTGTCCAGTTTAAGGGTATTACATAGAAACATACCAAGGGAACTTGAATCAAATATGCACTTTTATTCATTTACAATAAACTCATAAAGTACATCATTCTGATTGAAGCTAAGGGCATACAAAACTGTCTAACACCTGTCACTATGACCAACCACTCAGATGAATTCTCAGATTGTCCCAACATACCCAGGTTTTGACCCCGTCTAAGGATCTCACTGATTGGCACATCAAAGACAACCCAATACGACACCTAGTGCAGTATCATAATCGAGTATAGGGGTCAGGTGTAATATTCCAGTTTTTCCCATCTATCTCCAAGGTCTCGGTCAATATTGGAATTTTGGTCTGGTTCAGGGTTTTTAGAAAACCCACACTGCATGTACCTCAGGTCTCACCCTGGTAGCTGAGACAAGCCACCCCAACCAACTTGGCAGTACATCAATGTCAGCCTTGGCAGGATAAATCTCCCCAGATCTATCCATCAGCTGTGAAGATTCTAAATTAACACGAGTTTCATTTGTGTCCAATTTAAGGGTATTACACAGAAACACATCACAATTACATGAATCAAATATGTACTTTATTCATTTACAATAAATGTCATAATGTACATCAGGTTGATTAGAGCTATGGGCATACACTATCTAATTGCTCCCACTTGCTCTTAGGTCTAATCGGGTACAAGCTGGAGTCCCATAATTTTCATTTGTTTCTCAAACACTTTCTGTGTTAGTGGCTTGGTCAATGGGTCTGCTACATTTTCTGCTGATGCTACCTTCTGAATCAGGACGTCCCCTCTTCCAACTATCTCCTGTAGTACATGGTACTTCCTCTCAATGTTCTTTGACTTTGAGTGGACTCGTGGCTCCTTGGCCTGAGCAATGTCTCTAGTGTTGTCACACAACAGTGGAATGGGTGATGTGCTGGAAGGAACTACTCCTAATTCCTAAATGAACTTCTTCATCCATACAGCTTCCTTGGTAGCTTCACTTGTAGCAATGTACTCGGCTTCGGTTGTGGAATCTACTGTAGAACCTTGTTTGGTGCTTTTCCAACTAATTACACAGGACCCCATCGTAAAGATGTATCCAGATGTAGACTTTCTATCATCTAGGTCTCACTCGAAATCGGCATCAGTATACCCAAAGATCTGTAGTGAACTACCATCGAATACCAGACAAAACTCTTTTGTCCATCGAAGGTATTTCAGTATGTTTTTCACAGTGGTCCAATGCTCTTGTCCTGAGTTAGACTGGTATCTACTTACCACACTCATGGCCTGAGCAATGTCTGACTGAGTGCACAGCATGGCTTACATGATGCTCCCTATGTCAGAGGCAAAGGGAACTTCCTTCATGCCCTCAATCTCCTCAGGTGTCTTGGGAGACATACCCTTGGAGAGAGTGACTATGTGCCTGAACCAAACCTTTCATGGAGAATTGCTATGAAAGTCATACTTTCATCATAGTCAACATTCCTACATCATTCCCAATGAGTAGAATGTCGTCTACATACAGAACCAAGAACATAACCTTATCCCCACCAGTCTTCCTATAAACAAAGGGCTCATCCGGATTCTGCTCAAAGTCAAACTGTTTGACAGTAGAGTTAAACCGAATGTTCCAGCTCCTAGAAGCTTGCTTAAGTCCATATATGGATCGATTAAGTTTACATACCATGTGTTCCTGACCTGCAACTATAAAATCTTGTGGTTGCTGCATACAGATATCTTCAGTAAGATCTCCATTCAGGAACGCGGTTTTGACATCCATTTTCTAAATCTCATAGTCATGGTATACTGCTATAGCCAGCAAGATCCTAATGAATTTAAGCATGGCAACGGGTGAAAAGATTTCCTTATAATCAATTCCCTCTTTCTAAGTGTACTCTTTCACCACAAGACGAGCCTTGTAGGTCTCAACTTTACCATCGGGGTCCTTTTTCCTCTTATATATCCATTTGCAACCAATTCCTTTTACCCCAAGGGACGGATCTACTAGAGTCCAGACTCTATTGATCTCTATTAAGTCTATCTTAGCTCTCATGGCATCTACCCACTTCAAGGAATCTATGTCCAACATAGCTTCCGTATAAGTTACGGGATCCTCCTCACTGGTCATGGCTTCCACCAAGTTACTTTCTTGGTCATAGCCATAACAAACTAGAGGCCTGGATGCCCGGGTAGATGTCCTAGGTTGGTTATTAACTAGAGCTTGTGGGATATCTCCCACTACCCCTGAGCTCTCCCCATCAGGAACAACTTCCTGACGATGATTGTTTAGGATGTAATTGTCCTTCAAGAAATGGGCATTTCGACTATAGAACACCTTCTGCTTTCCTAGGTCATAGAATAAATACCCTACAGAGCCTTTTGGGTAACCTACGAATAGGTAACACCTGGTTTTAAATTCCAATTTGTCAGCACTTGTTCTTTTAACATGTGCTGGACAACCCCAAATCTTCAAGTGTCTTACACTTGGTTTCTTACCGGTCCAAAGCTTGTAGGGAGACTTCTAAATGGATTTGATTGGAACCTGGTTCAACACATATATCATAGTCTTTAATGCATAACCCCAAAAGGATGTAGGTAATTCCGAGTGTACGAGAAGTGATTGGACCATATCCAATAAAGTCCGGTTCCTCCTTTCTAACACACCATTTAATTGTGGTGTAGCAGGATGAGCTAGTTGTGATACTATCCTGTTTCCTTTAAGTAGTCACTGAATTTGTCAGAGAGATATTCGCCTCCTCGATCTGATCAAAGGGCCTTAATGTGTCTTCCCAATTGTTTCTCGACCTCTTGCCTGAATTCTTTGAACTTTTCAAAGGATTCAGACTTGTGTCTCATTAGGTACACATAACCATATTGAGAATGATCATCGGTAAATGTTATAAGCATGCTAGTTACGTGTCCTAATATTCATGGAACCACATACATCAGTATATATAAGGTCAAGCGTGCCTATTGATCTTTCAGGCTTATCATTAAATGACTGTTTCATCATCTTACCTGAAGGCAAGGTTCACTGGTTGGAAGATCTTCTACAATTAGAAAATCCAAAGGACCATCCTTTACCAACCTTGTGATACGATCTATGTTAATGTGGCCAAGTCAATAATGCCACAGGCACGTAGGATTAACTGTATCATGAGTTCTTTTCTTGGGGTTATTATCCGACGTAGTTTTGGTTATATTTGTTTCTAGAGAAGGATGAAGAACATAGAGACCATTCTCAAATTCTCCATATGTGAGGAATTTGTTAATCATTTTGATAGTAATCACATAACTAAAAAGAACAGAATAACCATCCGCACATAGTTTTGAAATAGAAATCAAATTTCTTCTCAAATTGAGTACATAAAGACAATCTTTTAATGTAATAATTCCTTCTCTGAAATACAATTCTACAATTCCTATGGATGTAGCTACAACACTTGCAGAAGTCCTCAAGTAAAGAATTACTTCTCTGTCACTCAGTCTTCTACTTGTTCTAAACCCCTACAATGTATTACATGCATGAGTAGAAACCCCAGAGTCAATACAATAGGAAGCAGAAGTGACCAAAATATTGGTCTCTATGACAAAGGATCTAAAATTACCTTGTTTCTTGGTCCCTATGTACTGAGGATAGTTCCTCTTCCAATGGTCGGTCTACTTACAAAAGTGACAGGCATCTGATGCTTTGTCCTTCTTCTGCTTTTTAGGCTTGCTAGATTTCTTCTGAGGTTTCTTCTTTGCCTTCCTCTTCTTCTTGCCCGATTTGCCACCTTCAACAAGCATGGCTATGGGCTCATCATTCTTTATCAGTTCTTTGGCCCTCTGCAACATGTTGCTGAGTTCCTGAAGGCTAACATTTAGCTTGTTCATATTGTAATTCATTATAAACTGATTGAAGGAAGGAGGCAAAGAATTTAGGATGGCATCAACTTTGGTGACATGATATAGCCTAGATCCAAGAGCCTCCAGTTCATTGATGTATCCCATCATCTTAAGACAATGGTCATGAACTAGTTGGTTCTTGGACATTTGGGCGGTCATAAACTACTTTAGGACCTTCTAGTGAGTAGAACAATTCTGCTCTTCATACATGGTCCTTAGACTATCCAAGATATCCTTGGACACTTTGATCTGATCGAACTATCGTTGTATCTAATTGTTTGAGGAGGCTATGATGTAGCACCGGGCAAGAGATTTTTCTCTTTCCATTCTTGATATTCCCTCCTGCGGGCCTTAGAATTCCTATCACCCGGACGATCCGAAGCAGGGTTCTTAGCAACTATGTCCAATTTCTCGGACGTCACAACCAGCATAAGGTTACAATACCAGTCAGCGTAATTTGGGCCCTTAAGCTTATTATCGTTCAACAGTTTGGTGAATTGTCCATTTGCCATTTCTGATAAAAGGCAATGCAAATACTAGTCCACAACCTTATTTAATTCATGTTATCTACATAGATATGGCTTTTAACCTATGTTCCATTTCCATTTATTCATCTCTGAGATTTCCCTCCTATCTC
This sequence comes from Nelumbo nucifera, assembly GCF_000365185.1. Next base: position 72,979 of record NW_010729404.1, read on the forward strand.
AGTGATGGAGACTACGAACTATGTCTCTGGAAATGTGGGAAACCACATATAGTGCATGGAGCCAACTGTTTCCAATGCATAATCCCACCACCTTCTGTGAAGGATCACATCCACTCATCTCGTGAGCTTTCCCTTTGCCCTCAGTCAAACAAGGTTCATTGTCATTTTAGATTAAAGCTTTCTGTCTAGTAAGTGCTTACCCATCATATTCATGAACACCAAGGTACCGTGAGAGAGTCTTCCATTTTAAGATAGGCCCCTCCCACATCTGTCTATGACGCCCCTATCATCTTATAAAACAATCCAACAGATCCAACAACAAATGGATAACCCAATTTTATGGTGCATCTCCTCATTACTGAATGACCCGTCTTCATTCTAATGATGGAAGGCCTTTAGAGAGTTCATCATATAAATCTTCCTATCACATGCACTTATATTTTAGTGGAAGGAACAAAATATTATGCCCTAGTTTTATTTAGGTCAAACCAAAGTGGTTCCCATTGACTTTCTAAAAGCCAGATTTAAATGGGCCCTAAACGGCTAGGGTTCCGCATGATTCCTCTTGGGGAGGAAGCTGATGTGGGATCCATCAAATGGGGAGATCATCCAATGATCTTATGGACACCATGGAAATGATGTGCATTCAGCCATTGTTTGCGAAACAGCCACTATCGATTTAATCATGGGCCAAGTACTTATGGCCCATGTACGTAGCACATCACACATCCATACATCACATGCATGAAGCAAATTGATCCAATCAATTAAAATATCTGTAAAACCCTTAATTAATTAGATTAAATCAGCATTGATAGGCACATCCCAACATACCCAGGTTTTGACCTCCCTCTAATGATCTCACTGATTGGCACATCAAAGACAACCCAATCTGACACCTATTGCAGTATCATAATCGAGTCTAGGGGTTAGGTGTAACATTCCAGTTTTGCCCATCTATCTCCAAGGTCCAGGGCAATACTGGAATTTTGGTCCGGTTCAGGGTTTCTAGAAGACCCACACTGCATGTACCTCAGGTCTCACCCTGGTAGCTGAGACAAGCCACCCCAACCAACTTGGTAATACATCAATGTCAGGCTTGGCAGGATAAATCTCCCCAGATCTATCCATCGGCTGTGAGGATACTAAACTAACACGAGTCTCACATGTGTCTAGTTTAAGGGTATTACACAGAAACACACCACAACAACATGAATCAAATATGTACTTTATTCATTTACAAGAAATGTCATAATGTACATCATGCTGATTGGAGCTAAGGGCATACACTGTCTAACAATCTATGCTCCGGGATACGAGCATAAACTGTTTACAAGACTCCTGAGTAGGAGTAGTCCTTCAACCTACAAAAAAATCAATGAGAGAGCTCAATAATTTGCATAGAATACCACATATAACAGATATGTAGCATGAAAAATTGACATGATTACTTGACTGCTTGGTTGGCCAACATGTGGATGTTGGAACCCTCCTTTGCCACCCCTCATAGATTCCTCAAACTAAAAGAACAATGGCAATGAGTGGTCAACTAACTTAATTTTCACAATAACCACAAAGCAAAATAAAAAATATTGACAAACATGTCTGGGTGTTGTGGGGACTCCTAAGTTTTCTTGTTTGAACCTCCTGATGCCACCCATTTGTCTATTAATGGCCCTTCCTCCCCTAACACCAAATGTTGTTCCTACCCTTCCTCTTCTAATACCAGAGATTGTTCCTAATGAGAAGCCCACTTTAAATGTCGATCGAACAGGGGTTGCTATGGATGAAGAGGCCTCCCCCATAGTGCTCTTAACAGTGTGGATACTTGCACCCCCCCCCCCTCATGACATATGGGATTTTCCTTCTAACCACTCGAGTAGTTTGAGATTGTTCAGGAGTAGACACCTGCACCTACATTGCACAATTAAACATTTGTACACAGGTGATGATACCAACTGTTATTGTGTGTTAGCATTTAAACAATAATACATGTACATTAGTATTGCTGGTATTGGGAAGAGGAGCACGACAATTCTTTCTATTGTGCCTAGTTCCACCATAGATGGAGCATCTAACTTTCTTACGCTCCAATGGGGCATGATGGGATGGCCCAGCCTCATCTTCATCCCTTCTTCTATTGAATGGAGGTCGACCTAGCTTTCTCCTCACTATCGGGGTCTAACTGGATGGTGGTCAACTATTGCCCAATACTTCTGCCCAGGTAGTGCATGTACAAAATGGCTATACACTCTCGAATATGTGGCCTTGTGAAAGGCCATATCACACAACTCCACTGTACCCCTCGTGTATGTTAACACTGCAAATGCATGACTCTAGGGGATGCCGCTAATGTCCCATACTCTACATGTGCAAGTCTAAGTATCCATCTTGGTGACATTCTCCACCAAATCTTCCCTTGAAGTTTGGTACTCATAATGATCAGATCGGAAAACCCTGACTTACCTACAAGTGCAGCTAGTATGAATGGTCATGTACACTGTCTCAACCTGGCCTCTCTCCTTCTTCTACTAATGATTGATTGCACCCTTGGGATCTTTGTAGTTGCCTATGTATTGGTAGCCTCATGTCTCTCAAAGATTTTTTGCATCAACCTTTTTCTTATATCTTCTAACATTTCCACAGTTGTTAATGACCAAGACTCCCCAATCCAAGAGTTAAATGACTCAGTCCAATTGTTTGTGATGTCATCCGATTTGACAATTGGGTTAAACCCATGCCTGGACCATGTTTCACGAGGGATCCTACAGAGCCAACCGTATGCCTCCCTAGAACATCTCTTCACAACTTCTATGTAGTGGGTGAAGTCAAATTGTGTGTATGATTTGCCAATAAGCCATAGAGCATCCTTTAATGTTTTTCCCTTGAATATTGTCTTAAAATTGTTGTATAGATGTCACATGCAAAAATGATGGTTTGCACTTGGCATGCAAGCTGACACTCCATCAACTATGCCCTGCCACACTATTCAATAGGATTGTTAGTGATAGTTGTAGACATAATATAGTAAAGCAAGAAATAAAATCATTTCTAACACTCATACCTTCTGCCTATTTGACATAAATGTCCACCTATGTGCGCCATCAATATCTAGTGCATCCCTAAGCTCAATTAATAACCACAACAAACTTTCTTTATTCTTGGCCTCCACAATAGAATATGCAATTGGGCATATTCCATTGTTCTCATCAAGGCCTATGGAAAAAAGAATTACAGCTCCAATTGCACCGGTCTTAGTGTGGCAACCATCCAACCCAACAATTTTTCTGCATCCTTCCAAGAAGTCATTCTTGGAGGCTACAAGGCAAATGAACACTCTCTTGAAGATGCTTGCTAGCACCCAATTTTTTCTCAATCCCTTCACCCTACCACTTTGTACCCTCCTCTTAGACCCCAAAAACACATGGAATCACAATCAAATCAACTTGAGACTTTCCAAAACATGAAATACCCTCCTTTAACACAATCTACGAGACAAATAAGAGCATCGAGATCAACATCATTGTCTGATCAAACGTCATCCCCATACTTGAAAAACTATAACTTAGTTACACATCAGTTTTCATGACTAAACTACAGAGATCCACCATTCATCACACCAATTTCCTTTCTAATGGCCCCCATCTATGTGATATCCATATTCTGACTCCTCTAAAATCAAATCCAGCACACCCATCACCTCAAGATCACTAGGAAGCAATCAACTAATGAATCCCACCACAAATCTATGATGATCAACCGCAAAAACACCAACATCCCATTTTGATAGACCTAAAAAATTACCAAGATCAAACATATCTTTTTCAGATCAGAACTATCTGCTTGATGTCTCACCTTAATCCGTGCCTACCCACCAAATTGTAGCTCAAAATTCCCTCGTTTGACCCATCAAGCCTAAATCCTATTTCAACAAATCTCATTAATAGCATATCATCTGTCATACCAACTTCATATGACCAATCAGACTTACTACCATGTTCAAAAACCCAAAGAACCCCAGAACGTCAAATTTCATTACCAAACCCCTCCATTTGACCATTGAAAAAGTAAGATTCTATTTTGGGTCCTTTCATTGATTGAAAAACCATAAGCTGAGACCATGATCTAAACTAAATCTGTTAATCCAAACCTCTGATCAAAGATTCATAGCTTCCATCAGATTCGGGATGATAAAAAAATGCCTACCTACCAAATTGTAGCTCAAAATTCCCTCGTTTGACCCTTCATCAAACCAAGATCCTATTTTGGCAAATCTCATTGATCCAAACATGTCAACCATAGATCTCAATCATCCTGACCCTATTTGAGCAATCAGATATCACCACTGTGTCCAAAGACCCAAAAAACCCCTGCACGCCAAATTTCATGACCAAATTCATTCGTTTGACCATTAAACAATTAAGACAATTTCGACGCACTAGATTAAATTGCCACATCATCTGTCCTAATCTGAAGCTTCAAAAGGGTGACGGATGATGTCAGACCCATTATAACACTTAGACCAATGAAATAAAGCCTAATGGACCCAAAAAACCTAAAAACACCAATTTTTTGTTTAAGCTTTGAAAGCAGAAAAGACATACACAACCAAAACCATGTTTTTTGTGTTTTTTGTTTTAGCAAACAATCTGTTTTCAGACTAGATAATTTTGATTTGTTTTTAGGACTGCCAACAAGTAAAATTTTTTTTGTTTTAAAAACCATCATTTTGATGGTTTCAAAAACATATATTGTTTTTTGAAACAAGTCTTATTTCTCATTCTCAAAAGAAAAATACAATTCAAGAACATCTTTCATTTTTTGTTGATGTAGCAATTTCATACAAATGAGAACAAAAACATCAATGTTGTAGCACACTCTTAATAAAAACACAACATTAAGACCAACTTTATTAATAGATACAATAAAAATTTTAAGAATATATAAGCATATATGTAAACAAAGATTGAAGATCCATCTGATACGGGGTGAATCATGTTGGCATTGTTAGTGTTCGGCATGAGATATGGTATGACTAGAGGTATATCCTACCAATCGTGCATATCGGACTGTATAGCATTGTACCATCAGATGCATATCGATACAAACCGATATACATTGATACGCTACATGTGAGACATGAATGTGCATGTGCATGTCCTAATAAAAAAGAGAGTTCCAAGGTTTCAAACTTGAGTTGAGAACTGATGAGGGGTGATTTGACCCTACCTATTGATGAGCAAACACGGGGACGCGACCTACTAACTGGACATTGACCCGACACTTCCTGCCACCTTAGCAGGCTAGATCACCTCGGGTACCTCGGGCACCTCGGCCAGGACCGAGGTCCGAGTGGCTTGTGATGGCCGGACCTACCGAAGTGGCACATAGCAAGTTTCTAGAAGCAAGCCAACTATCTCCGAGCTATTCAGGATCATGCCGCATGTCTGTAGGTCTTATCCTCATCCTGCCCAAATCGGACGGACACGATAAGCCTTATCGGCTAACACGAAGTCCACCTCCTGGTGTGGAACGGACTCCTAACAGCATAGGCCGAGGATCTTGGAGGTGTTTTGTGAGACCTATGGTAGCTCACCTATATAAAGGCACATACCTTAAGGGCATAAGGTACACACGCTTATTTGCTCATTAGCTCATTATCATACAAGCTTTCAGTTCGCACTATAGAATACTAACTTAAGCATCGGAGTGCCCACAATAGGTAAGCCACCCCGTGTCCTTTGAGCATTCCTTTCTGGGTGTTCGACTGACCAACAGAGCATACCGACGTCCGAGCTGACCTCCAGCTAGGAACTTCCAAATTGCACACCATCAATTGGTGTCGGTCGTGGGAAACGCAACAAAAAACTAAGTTATCATCTTTAGTTACTTTTTTTTTTGCAAAACTTTACTAATGGCCTCATCAAAAGCCGGCAAGAGTGTTGAGATGCCCCTCACTAGGGGTCAAGATCAGCCTGCACTTAACCCTAAGACCCCCTCAGTGACCATTGATCAATTTACCATCTGTTAGACAGTGTATACCCTTAGCTCCAATCAGGTTGATGTACTTTTGACATTTATTGTAATACCCTTGAACTGGACACTTAAGAGACTCGTGTTAGTTTAAAATCTTTACAGCCGTTGGATAGACCTGGGGATGTTTATCCTGCCAAGGTTAACACTGATGTGTTGCCAAGTGGGTAGTGGCTTGTCTCAACTGCAAGGGTAAGACCTAAAGCACATGCAGTGTGGGTTTTCTTGAAACCCTAAAAAGGACCATTTTCCAATATTGCCCTGGACCTTGGAGACAGATGAGCAAAACTAGAAAGTTACACCTGACCCCTAGACTCGATTATGGTACTCCACTAGGTGTCGAATTGGGCTATCTTTGATATACCAAACAGTGAGATCCTCAATGGGGGTCAAAACTTGGGTATGTTGGGGCAGTTTGAGAATTCACCTGAGTGGGTGATCATAGTGATAAAATCAACCCCTTTGTCGGAAAATGTGAATGATCAGGGAATGCACTCTCTCTGGTGGAAACCTAAACTGCCGGTAGTTGATTTCAAACTTGTTGAAATTTGTTTTGCAAAATAAGTTTTATAGAGATACACATATAATCAGAATCAGCACTAAGGACGCCAGTCACCCCCTAGAGGACCAGTGCCGTCTCAGGTCCCAACTCCTCAGAACCAGACCCCACCTCGAGACCCATCACTGGGGCGGCGTCCATCACCACTACAGCAGTTAGTCGATCAAAGAAACCAGCTGCAGCGTTGTCGTTAGAGTGAACAACAACAACAGTCATGCAACGATCAGCAGCACTGTCATCGTGATGACCAGCAAGTAAGTAACCGGTAGCCCAGTGTAAGGGGTGAAGATCTGGTCCGGATCTATCTTACCACCCCAGTCAACAAGATCCAACCCGTGTTCATGAGAGCATCAGCAATAGAGACCAACTTCCTCCCTGTGGTAGTGTCCGAGATTGGGAAAATACTAGGGTCGAGATTCTGGCCAGTACCGAGGTGAACAACACCAACCATGAAGCAGCAAAGAAGCAACATCGTCGTCGTGCATGCCGTACCTCGGGTAAGGATAGTGTCCTTCCCTTGAACAACAATAGAAAAAAGGAGGGAAGGAGTGAGCTCGGTTGCAGCATATCCAGCTCCTATCTTATTGAGTCGACCTTCCCCCCTCGCACCGGAGATCCTTTCGGCCCCGAGGCCAAAGGATTTTAAGACCCCAACACTGGAGACATACAAGGGAACACAGATCCCAATGATCATGCAAACAACTTCCAGTCCCTAATGCTGCTCATAGGAGCCGATGTAGCCAATCTGTGTTCGACCTTTTCAATAACCCTTAAAGAAGAAGCAAGGTTATGGCATCGGACCCTACCTCCAGGTTCGATCAAGAGCTGGAAGCAATTCGTCGATCTCTTCACGGTGCACTTCGCTACTAGCAAGAAGTGTCTGCACCATGGAAGCGTTCCTTGAGGAGGCTGACAAGTTCATTAAGGCGGAAGAGGCCCTCAGGTCCGGGTTAAAGCTACACCATGCTAGGAAAAGGAAGAGAACAAAAGAAGAAGGTAGTAGCAATAAACACCAATGATGAAAAAGCAAGTCGCTAAAGTGATGCAGGTCACCGCACAGCAGGTGAAGCAAGTCGCCGAGAAAGAGTCAGTCACCACCTCAGGGTTCTAGGTCAGGTCAGCTATCTAGGACCCTCCCAATCCATAGATCCAAATGCACTGCCCTGAATGCCAAGCAGAGCGAAATCCTGATGGCCATCAAAGATACCGGCTATGTCAAGTGGCCACCCAGGGTGAGAGGAGACCTAGCTAACAAGAACCCCAACCAGTATTATAATTTCCACCGAGATATTGGGCACAATACTAAAAGTTGTCGTAACCTGAAGGATGAGAACGAGGAGCTGATCCATTGTGGTTATCTGAAGAAAGTATGAAGACAGAGAAGCGGAACACCGACTTACCAAGTAGCGGAGAGACGTGCCAAAGACAAGCAGGCGGAATGACCGCGATCAGCCACCTCAGCAACCTCTAGTAGAAGATAGACCGATCTGCGGGTGATCAATATGATTACCGGCCCAAGCATGAAGATAAGAACCCGGGAGCTCGAGCATGAAGATAAGAACCCGCCAAAGTGCCCTTAGGTAAAGGAGGTGATCTACTTCACTGAGGATGACATTCGTGGGATTTAGTGCCGGCACGATGATGCCCTCATCATCAAAATGATAATCAACGACTTCGAAGTGAAGCGGATACTGATAGACTCAAGCAGCTCTACGGATATTATATTCTTGGAGGCATTCGACAAGCTGAAGCTAGAGCAGAAGGACCTACAGCCAGCAGACACTCCCCTAGTCGGTTTTAGTTGGGACATGGTGAAGCCCCTTGGCAGAATCATGGTACTAGTAGCGGCAGTGACCAGGCCCAACATAGTCCAATTCGAGCACATGTTCCTTGTGGTCACCACCTTGTCCCCCTATAACACCATTTTAGGTCGGCTCATCCTGCATGCACTTCATGGGGTGGTGTCGTCCTATTATTTGTCGATGAAATTCCCGACGAGCTATAGAGTGGGGGTAGTACGAGGCAACCAGCTAGAGTCACAAAAGTGCGCACACCGAGGAGCGAGTTGCACCGACATAGAAGATAGTCTAGGTCCTAGTCTTTGATATCGAGCCCACAAAGACTCTTCAAATCGATGTTTGCCTAACAGAACCACTTCGGTTGCAATTGGTAAGTTTTCTATTAAGTAATTTAGATGTTTTTGCTTGGTTAGCAGCAGAGATGCCCGACATAGACCTTAGTATTATAACTCACAAGCTCAATGTGGACCCTTTAGTTAGGCCGGTTAGATAAAGGAAAAGGAACACCGCCCAAAGCGGTGGAAGATAGTAGATGAGGAAGCCGTTAAGCTCCTCACGGTAGATCCGAGCTGGATAGAAAATCATGTGCTCGTGAAGAAAGCCAATGGGCACATGTGCGTCGACTATACCGACCTCAATAGAGCCTGCCCAAAGGATAGCTTCCCCCTTCCCAGAATAGATTGAGCTTCATGGATGCCTATTCCAACTACAACCAAATCAGGATGGACTTAGCTGACCAGGAAAAGACTGCATTTGTAACTGAGCTAGGGCTATACTGTTATAAAGGCGCTAAAGTGACCTTCCAACAACTTGTAAATAAATTTTTTGAGCCTTTAATAGGCAATAAAGTTGAATGTTATGTTGACAAAAAAAAGAGAGAGATCAAGTCTACTAAACCGACCTCGGAGGCTCAGCAAATGTTTGTATACACGGGGGTCCAAAGAAAAGAGGCAAGGATTCAGTCATCATGGGGCTCCTCGTCCCCACCTTCAACATCCACAGGAGCATCTCATGCCAGTTCAGTTTCCATGACATCTTCAGCAGCAACAACCTCATTGACCTCCACGACCTCGTCAACTGTGGCTTCTGGCCCCTTCTCTGTTGCTCCCCTATTGAGATCGTCGTCACTCTCCTCATCGGAGTTTGGATCTTGGTCAGCTTCTAAGACCATCTCAGTGGTGACTCTGACTATGGTAACAGCTCCGAGGTCGAGCTCAAGGAACTTGCGTCTGGTCAACCAACGACAAAGTTTGAAGCTCTTCCGAAAGGCATCTGAGCCGACCTCCTCCCTCATCTGATTGCACGCGAGTGAGGCTTTGTAGGCAGCAATAGCAGCAATCCCGGCATCCTTAATGCCTTGGAGAAGAGCGGTCTCATGCTCAATAGAAGCAACTTTTAACTCCTTGGTTTCCTTCATCAGCCTCTCATTCTGCTCCTTCTTTGCCAACACCTCGGCCTCCGGCTTCTGGATGGCATCAACGGCCTTCGTCATTTGACTTTGGCACTCCATAAGTGCTCCCTTGACGCGTTCAATTTTTGCCTTGACGGCCAGTGCCCTTTTTAGGTGTTTTTCAGACTGTTGCGTGAGGGAATGGATCATGGAGTTCACCTACAAAAGGACACAAATTTACTAAGTAAGAAAGATGGAGCGAGAAGAAGCAAGGTACTGAGATCAGAAGTGACTCACAGCCTTAGCACCGAGTTGATCACCCGACAACCTGGAAAACATGGAGACCTCCTCGAGAAAAACCGCATCCTTACTCTTTAAGAGGCTAGTCCGGGTGTTCAAGATGCTTCGGACCATCTCAGGGCCTTCACCAAAAGAACCGGCCTCGGGATTAGTGGTTTGAGGCTTGGATGCTGGAACTGCCTCAGGTTAGAAAGGCGGTGTTAGATAGTGTATGCCCTTAGCTCCAATCAGAATGATGTACATTATGACATTTAATGTAAATGAATAAAGTACATATTTGATTCATGTTATTATGGTGTGTTTCTGTGTAGTACCCTTAAAGTGGATACATATGAGACTCGTGTTAGTTTAAAATCTTCACAGTCGTTGGATAGATCTGGGGAGATTTATCCTGCCAAGGCTGACACTAATGTACCGCCAAGTTGGTTGGGGTGGCTTGTCTCAGCTGCCAGGGTGAGACTTGAGGTACATGTAGTGTGGGTTTTCTTGAAACACTGACTCGATTATGATACTGCACTAGGTGTCGGATTGGGTTGTCTTTAATATGCCAATCCGTGAGATCCTTAGAGGGGGTCAAAACCTGGGTATGTTGAGACAGTCCGAGAATTCATCTGAGTGGGTGATCATAATGACAGGATCAGCCCCTTTGTCGGACAAAGTGAATGACCGGGGATGCACTCTCTCTAATGGAAACCAAAGCTACCGGCAGCCGATTTCAATCGTTTAAATTTGTTTTGCAAAATATATTTACATAGAGATATACATATATATATATATATATATATTATGGTTTCAAAATGTTTACAAAAGATTTTTATTCCCGGGATTCATGTGAGTAGAGAGTGCAGCACTGTTCCTTGCAGCCGAGGGAGAGGTCCTCTCTTGTCGGGTAGTGTTTGATCATTATGGGCTGAGAGGTTAAGTGTAAGACCATTGAGGGTAATACCTAATGGGCTAATCTTGCATCTGCCCATAGTCCTTCGGTTTTTATAAGGTGGATTGAACCATGGACCACTTAGATTAAGTGTTGGGCCCATTAAGAGCCCATGGTGATGGGCTCAGGGGTTCACTGTTTCGTATAGTGAATTCGGCCAGGCCTTGTAACAGAGGCTGGGCTGAACCCATGTGGCTGATGTGTAGTTCAATGTTTCAGTCCCATGCCATACAAGGATACCCAACTGGGCAACAGTTTGGAGGTTGAATGAGAACATGGACATAATGGGCCTAAAGCCCAAATCAAATTGGTTTAATTTGATTAATTAAAGAGGGTTGGTTCTGAGATTTAGATTAGCAAATAGGATAGGGAGTTATCCTTATCCACTCAGAGAGTCCAGATCCAAATAATGATTTGGATTAGGAAACTCTTAATTAGATTAGGAGGGCTGATCATAATCTGCAGATAAGATAAGGGCTTATCCTTATCTCTTAAAGAGAGTCCAGATCCAAATACAGATTTGGATTAGGAAACTCCTAATGAGATTAGGAGCTGCTCTCTTTAAGGCTATAAATAGAGGAGGAAGGCGAACCCTACTTTATCCAACAAGATCTCATATCCAAGAGAGAAGACAGCCCCAGTAAGAGTGACGCCATCTTCTGCTCTTGCCTCCCTGTATTGCTGCCACCATTTCCAATTCGTTCTCCACCTGTAGAAGCAATCAGCGTTCTTGATATCAGTTTTTGGTGAAAAACTGATCTGAATTCATGCTCGCTCACCCTCCATCAAATTCTTGCTGAAGAGTTCGGTTCTTGCAGAAGAACCACCTGCTGATTCTGCTACACCCTACATTGTGTCATCTTCAGTGGGAGCAGTCTTTGGTATTTTCCTTGGGCGTGAAAACCTTCGTTGGGAGTTACTGCTACTCCGTATCAGGTACATCCTTCTCCTACCTTTTGGTTTCAGGTCTGGTCTGGTTTAGGTTCAAGATTGATCCTTGAAAATGCAGTTTTCTAAAATAGTGAATGTGATTCCCACATGGGAGAGAGAAATTTTTTAAATTTCGCCCAACCTACCTACAAGGTTCAGCTATCAATATGATGGATCTCTCATCCCTTCAGTGGTATCAGAGCCAGGTTCAAATCTTGAACCAAAATAGATCAGGTTTGAACCTGCGCAAATGGGCAAAAGGCGTTCTACCCGATTTGCGTAAATAATTGATTTTCTAGGAAATCGGTTCCCAAATTAAGGGTTGTTGATCTGAAATTAAATCTTTATAAATCTGAATTATATTTAGAATGGTTCTTTATATTTTTCATGATTTATGGGTTTCTCGTACGGTGGAGACCGAAGTCTTTATTGGCATAGCAAACCTACGTTTTTACAGTTCTTTAACTTTTGGTCTGTAATTATTTTTTTTAATTTCTAGACTGAATGTATAGGAATTTGAATATTAATAGAAAATTAGGGTTTTTCTATTTTATTTTATTCAAAATCGAAGTAGATTGCGCAGAAGGAGGAGATTTCGCAGATTGAGAATTCACTATCTGTGATTTGCAGTTTGTGAAACTGCAAACTGTGATCTAACATCTGTTTTGCAGGTAGTAGATGTTCGAACAGCCCTAGTACTGATTTCTGATTGTCTTTAATCAGTAATTTAATTTTTAGATCAATTCTTGAATTAAGTCTTGGATTAAAAATCAAACCCTAGACCCATTCGAACCAAATTGGACCAAACTGGTTGGACCGAATCTGTGGTTTGATGGGGGCTGTTCTCAGCCCTAATTTCCCACTCTTGGGTCAGGAGATTGATATTTAATTACAAGACTTAATTCAGCCCACACCTGTAAAGCCCAGTTTTAAAGTGTTAAAACTGCTTAAGCCCATTAACTGCAGAAAAGCTATATGGGCCGAACTGTTTAATGCTATTCAGCCCATATACCTAGATGATATTAATCAGTAATAATATGGATCATTATGGGCTTTATAAATGGGCTTTACAGATATTAATTGATTGGATCAATTCTATCCCAGCATGTGATGTATGGATGTGTGATGTGCAACATTCATGGGCCATAAGTACTTGGCCCATGCAGATACAATAATGGTTCTTGCACACAACATGGCTGAATGCACATCATTGCCATGGTGCCCTAAAGATCATTGGATGATCTCCCATCATGGTGGGCCCCACACCTCCCCTCAAGAGGAACCGTGTGGAACCCTAGCCGTTTAAGGCCCACCGAAATCTGGCTTTATGAAAGTCAGTGGGAGCCACTTTGGTTTGACCTAAATTAAATTAGGGTGTAACTTTTGTTCCCTTCTAAAATATGAATGCATGTGATAGGGAGATTCATATGATGAACTCTCTGAAGGCCTTCCGTCAAGCATGAAGATGGGTCCTTCAGTAATAAGGAAACGCACCATAAGATTGGGTTATCCTATTGTTGCTGGATTTATTGGAATGTTTCATAAGATGATAGGGGCGTAATAGATTGATGTGGGAGGTGCCTATCCTAAAATGGAAGACTCTCTCACGGTACCTTGGCATTCACGAATATGATTGGTGAGCACTCACTGGACATAAAGGTTTAACCTAAAATGGCAATGAACCTTGTCTGACAAAGGCCAGAGGAAAAGCTCATACATGAGTGGATATGATCCTTCACAGAAAGGTGGTGGGGTTATGCAGCTGAAACAGTTGGCTCCATGCACCGTATGTGATTTCCCACATTTCCAGAGACATAATCGTTGTCTCCGTCACTGAGATGGGATGGAAATCTTGGAGATGAATAAATGGAAATGGAACATAGATTAAAAGTCATATCTATGTAGATAACATGAATCAAATTAGGTTGTGGACTAATGTTTGCTTTTTATCAAAAATGGCAAACGAACAATTCGCTAAGCTGTTGGACGACAACAAACTTAAGGGCCCAAACAATGTTGACTGGTACCATAATCTTATGCCGGTCTTAACTTCTGAAAAATTGGACAAAGTAGCAAAGAATCCTGCCCCGAAGCGTCCGGGTGATAGGGCTTCTGAGGCCTGAAGGAGGGACTACCAGGAATGGGAAGAAAAGAATTCCCTAGCCCGCTGCTACATCATAGCCTCCTTGGATAATCCAATACAGAGGCAATTCAATCAGATCAAATTGTTGAAGGACATATTGGATAGTCTAAGGACGATGTATGAGGAGCAGAATCGTTCTACTCATTAGAAGGTCCTAAAACAGTTCATGACCGCGTAGATGTCCAAGAACCAGTAGATTCATGACCATTGTCTTTGGATGATGGGTTACATTAATGAACTTGAGGCTCTTGGATCTGGGCTTGACCATGTCACGAAGGTAGACGCCTTCCTGAATTCTCTGCCTCCTTCCTTCAATCAGTTCATCTTGAACTACAATATGAACAAGCTGAATGTCAGCATCCAAGAACTCAATAATATGTTGCAGAGGGCCGAGGAACTGATTAAGAAGGATGAGCCCATAGCCATGCTTGTTGAAGTTGGAAAATCAGGCAAGAAGAAGAGGAAGGCTAAGAGAAAGCCCCAGAAGAAGGCTGCCAAGTCTAAGAGGCAGAAGAAGGACAGAGCATCAGATGCTTGCCATTTCTGCAACCAGATCGGCCACTGGAAAAAGAACTGTCCTTAGTACCTGGAATCCAAGAAACAAGGTAATTTTGAATCATGTGTCATAGAAACCAATTTGTTGGTAACTTCTGCTTCTTGGTGTATTGACTCTGGGGCATCAACTCATGCGTGCAACTCAATGCAAGGGTTCAAGATAAGAAGAAAACTGAATGACGGAGAAGTAACTCTTTACTTGGGGACTTCTGCAAGTGTTGCAACTACGGCTATAGGAACCATAGAGTTATTTTTCAAAGAATGATCTATTGTACTAAAAGGTTGTCTTTATGTATAGAATTTGAGAAGAAATTTGATTTCTGTTTCAAAATTGTGTGTAGATGGATATTCTATTTTTTTCGGTAATACGACTACTGTTAAAAGAACTAATAAATTCATTACATACGGAGAACTTGAGAATGGTCTCTATATTCTCCATCCGTCTCTAGAAACTAACATAGCCGAAACTATGTTGGTTGATATCCCCAAGAAAAGAATCCATGATACAGTTAATCCCACGTGCCTGTGGCATTACCGACTTGGCCATATTAATATAGATCATATCACAAGGTTGGTAAAGGATGGTCCTTTGGATTTTCTAACCATAGAAGATCTTCCCACTTGTGAACCTTGCCTTCAGGGTAAGATGTCGAAATGGCCATTTAACGGTAAGCCTAAAAGATGTACAAGCAC
>NW_010729404.1:100521-132879 GCF_000365185.1 Nelumbo nucifera
TCCCAACATACCCAGGTTTTGACCCCCGCTAAGGATCTCACTGATTAGCATATCAAAGATAGCCCAATCCGACACATAGTGCAGTATCATAATCGAGTCTAGGGGTCAGGTGTAAATTTCCAGTTTTGTCCACTAATCACGAAGGTCCAGGGCAATACTGAAAATCTGGTCCGGTTCAAGGTTTCAAGTAAACCTACACTGCATGTACCTTGGGTCTTACCTTGGCAGCTGAGACAGGCCACCCCAACACTTGGCGACACATCAGTGTCAACCTTAGTAGGATAAATCTCCCTAGACTTATCCAACGGCTGTGAACATTCTAAACTAACACGAGTCTCATAAGTGTCCAGTTTAAGGGCCACTATAACATGAATCAAATATGTACTTTATTCATTTACAATAAATGTCATAATGTACATCAATCTGATTGGAGCTAAGGGCATACACTGTTTAACAAAAGATCCGTCATCATCGTGCTCCTAGGGAAAACTCTCTAAGGGAAGGTTATAATCGTAGTGATCGGGGAACTTATAGTGGACAACTAGAGCACTAATCCTCTCAGTTGTCAAGATGGAAGGACCAAAGCAATCCGGCACCCGAGGTGGGTGAGCGTGGAAAGAAGATGAAGCCTTTTTACTAGAATCTTTTTGCTCCTAAAATGAGGTGTCTGCCTTGGTTGGGCCGACGTGTCCTCCTTGGCTCGACCGAACTCACTACTCATATAAAAAAGACTAGCATGCTACTTGACATACCGAATTGAAAGACTAAAACAGATAAAGGCAAGAAAAGAAGACTTACCTAAGGCAAAAGAAGGGAGAACGTCCTCAGAGACAAGATAGAGACCACCAACCTGGAAGCTAGTTCGTGACCTCCAGAATGCGAGAATCCGAAATAGGACAACGCGAATGGGACCCCAAGACCCCTATTTATAGCCATAGTAATCGATCTTGGATGGCTTAAATCATTACGATTCGATGGCTCTCGTAAAAACCAGCCACACGACTCTTGAGGTCAAAATCGGTTGTGCGTGTGTTTTGATGTCCGCGGAGTCTGTAATCCGAGTGACGTCTACCCGTCCCCGATACGTGACCTGGCTTTATGGTTAAGTCGGTTGGGTCAACATGGTCTGACCTTCAGACCGGACCTCGGCCAGGAAGAAGACCGGGCCAAATCCACCTAAGCTTGTCATGAACTCCCCCCGCATTGGGTTAGGACCTTGGCGCGAGGAGTGGAGGACAATTGATGAGGGGGGATTTGGCTTGACCTACTAATGAGCCGACATGTGAGCGCGGTCTGCTGGTTGGACTTTGACCCGGCACTTCCTTCCACCCCAGCAAGCCATGTCACCTCGGGTACCTTGGGCACCTCGGCCAGGACCAAGGTCCGAGTGGCTTGTGATGGCCCGACCTGCCGAAGTGACACATAGCAGACTTCTAGAAGCAAGCCAGCTGTCTCCGAGCTCTTCAGGATCATGTCGCACATCTGTTGGTCTTATCCTCATCCCACCCGGATCGGACAGTCACGATAAGCCTTATCGGCTATAGCACGAAGTCCACCTCCTGGTGTGGAACATACTCCTAACATGATATGTATTAATTATTAATAATAGATTAATTATTTTAGTACTTAAAATTTATAAATGTAGACATGATATGTATTAAACATTTTTATATGTTTTTGAAAATTATTAATTAATATTTTAGTTTACATTAAATTACAAGGTATTTATTATTTACAAAAAAATTGTTTACAAAATATTCAATAATATAATATTAAATTGAATCTATCAAATCTATTAGTCAACATTTATACCAAAAAATGATTTTAATTTTATAAAATTATAGAGATAGAAATATAATAATGGAATAATAATTTTTGTACTTAAAAATTATGAATTTGCATGCATAAGATTGTATCTTAGAAATTTTAATAGTTTTGATATATTTTAAGTTGAGATTATATATTTTATAAATTACTAATTGATATTTTAATTTGCATATAGAATTTAATATTTGGTTGACTTCTTTGTTAATGTAAAAAGTAAAAATAGTAAAATAAAAATTGATTGATATAATAATTAAAATATAATGGAAAATATGTTTTTCATTTTGGACTCTTGATTCATACATTGTTAATAAAATTGTATGATATCTATTCATCCTATTATATTAATTGTGATATATGTTTTCATATACACCATTAAAATATACATTTCCTATATATTTATACATTATTTGTGGTTACCTTACCTAAAGTTTAATATTATTAATGTATTATGAATTTTTCGTCTAGCGTATCTAAGCGTTTCCATATTTTTCGTCTGTATCCATATATTTCCAAAGCATAGTATCCAGGTTGTCTGATACAATACTCAATACCGATACTTTATTCCTTCTATATAAATCAAATTGAAGGATCCATATTTAAACTCAATTATAAATAGATCAAATTTGAATCACCCTTAGTCGAATCAAATTTGGGCAATCACCCTTGATGAAATCAAATTCAAGCAACCAGATACCATTTGCATCCAATCAACCCTATCGTACATGGTCGATGATAAACTAATTTTGACCCGATGGCTCATTTTGCATTGGAATAATTTGCTTGTTTAAGTCTACAATAAAAAAAAAAAATTATGGACAATGTTTTGTGAAGAATCTGAAAAAGGGCATAGAAAATAAATGGAAAGCAGGATCGACTGAAACGCATGCATAGAAAAGTCCAACAAGAGTAAAATCAAAATGGGAATAGAAGTAAAAGTATGAGAAGTTGAATCCCACTTTCTTGCTTTAAAGGTTTTCAGATTGCGAGTTTCTCCTTTATAATCTATATTTACTCATTAGAGGACACATTTCACATCAACCTTACAGCGCTTTCAGCCATGAATCGAGAACATCTCCTTTCTCGTAGGAGGTGACCCGACAAAGGGGACCCGCATGGGAAGACCCGGAAAGCTCCGAGTCCTGGTCATGGTGGACTTGACTCGATAGTGGATAGTAAAGTAGTAGTGGCCCACCAGATCATTCATCCTATAGAGACATATTCTTTGTGAAATCTATAGAGTTGTGGGTAATGGAGATAGACCTGATTACCTGATAGCTAACCCTGAACCCGCCSAACTCGGGTTGGCTAATTCCAATTTTGTCTCACATCTGGGCTGGATACCTTTCCGCCACCAAATTTGAATCTGGGTCACGGATTTAGATGGGTACATTTACCATCCTATTAAGTTATATTTGATTTGAAGGAAAAGGTAGAGAAAGGAAGGAAAAGACAGGAAAACCAATACAAGTGTTGTAAAGGTTTCCTTACCTTTCCCTTCCTTTCCTTACATTTTCCTTCAAACCAAACATAACCTAAAAGTGTTGCCCTTGGTCCTAATTCTGAGTTTTCTCCTGACAGATTGGGTTTTTTCTTTTTTTGTCACGAACTGATTATGCATTTAATAATATATAGAGGTCTTTCGATTTTCTTGTAATTTTTGTTAAATTTCATCTCAAAAATTTCATAAATAGTATRTAAAATAATTTTAGTTAAAAAATACTTTAATATATAAACAAGTYTATTGTTTACTGTCTTTTTATTAAAGTTATATTACTGAAAAATGAAATTTTAATCCTTCTTTATGAATAGCACAACACTGCACTAATAACCCCCTCCAAGTCAATGGTTGTAGGAATTAAGTTCGATTTCTGCTGGAATAAATCAGCTAATATACCAATTGGGCCAATCTTTGAGCTTTGGCAAGTTTCAAACTGTTATGCTACAGGTAAATGTAGATGTCAATTATAATCGGGTCTCATCGGGCCAGACCCTATTAGCCCAATTTAATAAGGTTATGGGTCTGAATCTRGTTTGGGACTGGATCACACTGTCCAGGACCGGAACCGACCCATTCACATCTCTAATTGGACCTGAATTCCCAATTCCCTACAAACCAACTACACAATAGTGTCGAGAACATGCATGAGGGCGGGGCTCAGCTGAAAAGCAATAAGGATGGGTTGAGCTGAATATTTCACCTTTCGCTACCAACTTTAACATTTGGCCCACCACGCCAAACATCTGCAATTGGTTTAAGCCAAGTCTTAGTCTGACTCTGAGAAGCGAGAAGTCATCCACCGATACCCATCTGAGGGCTGTGAGAATTGGAGCCCACCAAGCCCATAATAAACGATTACAGTGAGAGTGATGGCCACAACGACGAAATTATGGATTACATGGCGATAAAGGAAATCGCCATGATTTCTCATTCAGTCACTGTTCAAACAACATTTTAGCATCCTTTCTTATCCACACAAAGTAAGAAAAATATTTGTTCAAGGAAGATGTCAGTTTTAACAAGCTTCAACTTGTCTCAGTAACCACTCTTTTGGGCTAACTTTTTACTTTATGGAAAAGAGGGGGAATGAGGAGAATCCGAATTCCTGGGGGCTTTTCATTTGCCTGTTTTTTTTCTTTAACGTGTTTGGGATCATTTTGGCTTCCTGTTGTCTTTTGAGTTTGTCTTTGCACGAGCTTTGAATTGGCTTGACATCTTTATTTATCAAGACAGCCAAAGTTTTATTTCTTTTTTTTTTTCTTATTTTAGCCAATTAATTTTTTGTGGTTGTCATGTGCTTATACTTAATCAGCAAAAGATGTGATTGGTTGAATGTGATGATAAATGCACCTTATCAAATTAAATATGAAAATATATTTTGTAAAACATAAATCAATAAAAAATAAATACTTTAACATGATTGGATGAGATCTGGATTTAACGTGCAGCCAATATTAACAAATTCATCGTAATTGAATTCTTTTCTTCTTGGTAACAGAAATGTTAGTCATTTTTGTTACATGATGTGTGATAATATTTCACAATTTTCAGAATTTTCAATGAAGTTTTGTTGTTTTGGTAATTATATTTTTATTTTAAAGTTTTAAAACAAAATAAATGGTCAAAACCAAAATTTCACGAAATTTTACTCGTATTTAAGACCATGCATATACCCTTTATAAAAAATAAACGATAGGGAAGACAAGTATCTTTAATCCCATTGTTGGTCCATCTGGTCGGACCAGTGACTCAGTAACTCGTTCACAATTCCATTTTGGGTCAACCCCTAATCTGCTATATTACAACAAAAAAAAAGGTTGATTAGATCAACAATCCATCAACCTGTCTGACCTGACCCACTCATGGGTTACTGATTTCTTGTATTATAGAATGGTTGAACCAAACCACTGAACCAGAAAGAAAAGTGGTTCAGCCTACAGGCCAGGTTTTAGAACACTGGGGTAGACTGTAAAATGCGTGATGCAAATTTGATGGGCCATGCATGAAATTAAAATTTGTGGAAATTTCAGAACTCAGAAGACATTTATTTTGTCATTAAATTATTTGTTCACTTATCCACCGACAGTTTGAGAGAGATGTAGCAAAATTCAGAGTACAAATACGAATATATAGAATATAAAATCTTGTATTTTCTATCATTTTGTGTGTATTTATACTGTACATATTTGTATTTATACTCATTCCAAACTTAACCTTATCAAAAAAAGAAAAAGAAAACAATAACTTATCTAATTTATCCTCTCCACTCTCGTTTTAAAAGTTTGGTTGTGGAAATCTATAAAATTTGCGGTGGCTTTATTTTGGAGGAAATTTTAGAATCTTTTCTGAAATTTCAAAAAAAAAAATAGACATAATTGTAAAGCTTTGTGTGATGTGTCAATCTCTGATTCGGCCAAAATTTTATACGTGGGGCATATTGGGGAGATGAGTTTCAAAATGACTGGTATCTAGGGGGTGAGCATATTTTGGTTGAAATCAAAAACCAAACTGAAATTTTGGTTTTTTCAGTTTGGTTATTTTGATTATTGATTTCAGTTCTCAGATAAAAATTTTGATTAACCAAAAAGGCCCAATTTGAAAAGTAGGTCTGGTCTGGTTTTTAACCCAAATAATCAAATAAGAAATTTGATTTAGTTATTCCAGTATTTCCTCCATTTCGTTTGATTTTGTTTTTATCTTCTTTTACAATTTCTGTTTCGATCTATTTGATTTAGTTTCTAATTAAACAAATAAACCAAATGCTGACCCCTAGTGAAAAAAAAGGGAGAATGACTGATAACCCAATCAGGGGTGGGTATATACATAAGGTGTGTTTTTTTTTTATGTTTTGAATATTTATAACTGTGCAGTGGGAATCAAAAATCTGCATTGGATGCATCCATACTTTTCCAAAAAAAAAATGCTCACCCCTAATGATATCGATGAATCAAAGGGTTCATAAATTTTGCCACATGAGACCTCAAGTGCTTGATGGGTGACCCAAATCACTGCTATAAGTGAATCATCGTGAAGTACAAAGAAAATAAGAAAAAGAAAAAGAGAAAAAAAAGAAAAGTTTGTCATCACTTGTCACATATTACAGACTCGGAATTTGCTACCCACAAATTGAACCCACATCCATGCCCATTGAGCACCACCACCATGAAATCCCAACGCGCAGTGTCATGTCTCGTGGTAACAGATCCGAGCTCCATCTGATATGTGGCAATTTACCTAATCAAGTTTGGTATTCCTGAACTTAACGTAACGTTTTTTACTAAATTATATATTAATCAATGAGAATTCATCAAAATTCTTAGCATTTACATGGTTCAAAGCATTTACTAAATTATTTTGCATTTCAGTGGGTTCTAACCTTCAAAAGTGCTTACATATCCTAAAACCCCTTATTTTGTGTTTGAGGTTCAGCTGTGATATTAAAAATACATGATGATATCGGATAAACTTATAATCAATCAACCGGCATTATATTCACCGGAGAAGGCTTGATCAGATCCTTTTTTTTACGGACATCATAGATTTTCTATTTTGGTGGATTCAAAGACCAAAAGATAATACCATAGGGAAGGTTGCTAAATTTTGAACCTTGATAGATTAATTTAATTACCACTCGCTACGAAGCATCAAGGGGGTATTCTTTTTTTGGATTTGAATAGGGAGAAAGTTGGTCAATAGGATTTTAGTTCTATTGATGAAAAATCCCATGTTCTCTTTTCAGTTTTATGTGGGGATCAGGAAAAGTTTATTTTCTTAGGTATCACTTATCCACGAAAGTGATACTCATTTCTTAGATGAATAAATAACTTTCCCACATAAGAGGAAAGTTGCCAACACTTGGATGAGACAAAAATGCCTCTTTTAATAGTAGATTTCTACGGATAAAATGGTCATTGCCTTATTTACCTGAGAAATAAAAGAACATGGGTAAATGCAATTACCTAGGTTAGTATTTCCTAAGAAAAATTTACCCAGGAAATTTCATTTACCCAGGTAAGCAACTTACTAGAAAACGAATGGAGCCTAAGCTTAAGAGACCCAAAATGTATAGAATCAAGACCGGATTTACTCCTCATAGGACGCCTCACAACGATCTCACAGGCACATCAAGAATATCTTCCATACTTATATGTTATTATTTACGGAAAATATTCCCAATGGATGCAGATAAGCGCTCGGTGTGTGAGGAGAAGATCCCAATTCTTTTGCTACATATTTGTCACATCACCCACTATAAGCCAAAGATGTATATAAACCAATCAAGAGTGATCACGTCTAGATTACAGGCATGTTCACTGTGGATTGATTACGTAGCCCGTTTTACTTTTACAAGCCCAAGCCTTTCGCTTTTGTTTGTAGCGTATCCCGACCCAACCAAGAAACGCTTGTTCTGTGCCCTGTTTTCCCGAAAAGATATAAAATTTCAATCAAACGCATGTGACGTCTTGTTTGGACGACCATGCCACACACGGTAAGAAAGAACCCTAAAATGAACAGTTGCATCATCCATACCTTCATCATCAAAACAGTCTTCTTAACTGAACACTTTAGACTGGCTAGATTCTTTATTCACGTGTCACGTATGACTAGCAGGAGAATTTCAAAAATAAAAATAAAAAAAAGCATTAAAGCATTCTGATCAACGGGTAAGACCTTTTTCTCCATTAAAATTTGTATGCCCCTTTCTTCCAACCTAACCTATCAATACTACGTAAATGATAACCTTATTCATCCAATTATTGAGCTTTTTCAATTCAGGCGCCGTTAGGCATCGATGCATCACGCAGGTGTTATATCAGAAAATGCGGTGTTTCAAAAAACAGCTTCTTATTTAGTATCGTTTTTTTAGAAAAAAAACAAACGTTGTTTCAGACTATGTTTTAGAAATTAGAAAAGTATGGTTTAAAGAAATACCAAGTTCAATGTTTTCTCAAAAGACAGTTCATTACTGCCAGTAGTGTAATGATGTAATATCATTTTGGATGTTGAATAATATAACTAATGTTGAAAATGGTTCTACAATATTCGCACCAAACAAAATCAATATTGTTTTCTCAGAAAACAGCCTATATGACAGCACCACTTCCAAATAATACAACTCAAACATACCCAACACCATTTTTATGAGAAAATAGTACTGTATTCCCAGCAGCACCAATGCCAAACTCCTACCCACTGTATTGAGGAACTACTACATTCGCCATGCCCAACTCATGGCAATCTCACCCTAACCCTAATCCAACGAGTTCACCCGAGCAACCCTGATCCGATCTAGATAAACTCAATACAAGGCTCAAAAAATAGAAAAACAAAAGCCAATCATAAACTAACATACACGAAGAAGAGACAGAATATCAAAATAGTCTTGCGATGTATTAGATGCCAAGGGTGTGGGACTTTCTCAAGGAGTGTATATATATTGATGTATCTCCCTTTTGATACTATTGGTTAATACAATTTTAAGGTGGCCGGCTGGCCGTCCTTCCACCTGAAGTAATCTATATTAGGTGAATCCGATTTCAAGGCCAATCCATTTGATGTCAAGTTGATCATAAAGCATCTCTCAAGGAAATGTGGGTTCAAATGGCAATAAGGTAGTCTCTTCACATTGTGTGCCCCGAACATACATGTCAAGTGGCCATTTCAACTATTGGGTCATTATTGTCATTAGATCACCATACACCCAGCTTTAGCAAAGTTCATATGAGGCCCACTCCATAGGTTTGATCCCATGTCTCCATTGATGCCAAGTGACCATCTCAACTAGTAGATCATCAGCCATACCCAAGTATATATGAAGCATTAATTGCACTGGATCAGGTCATCCTGGCATCCAAATGAATGTATCATATCATGTGTGGTTGATCAAGACATCATATATTATTTATTTATTCCATTGAGACTTTGAAACTTAGTTGTTTTTATTACCTCACTAATACTAGTCAAAGCAAAAGGGATATGTTTCTCATTATTTATTTAGTGACTTGTCGTCCCCGCCTCCCCTTAAGCTAACAACCACCATCTCACACAACTTGCTTTCTCTGTCTCATTATCCTCCTTGTTGGTGATAAGAAAGCCTCTTACATCATATCCACAGTGTACTCCTTTTCCTTTTATTCCCATTGAGAGCTTCTTCCTAGTAGGCCAAGGCTGTATTTGGTTTGATAGAAAATAAGAGATAAATAGAAACTGAAGGAAAGTTGTTAACAAATTTTGTAAAATTCCTTTAAAAACTTTTCTTTCTGTTTTTCTCCTATTTTCTATCAAACCAAACATAGTCTAAATGCCACTTTATCACTAAAGATAGTTGTTTTGGTAAATATCATAATCCATGTATTGATGTATGGTTAATGAAGATGCCAACTGACTTGTTGGTAAGGTCACTGGCTGGTTGTAGCCAAGACTTGGGATCGATTTCTACCTTCACCAGCATTTCTGCAAACCTGGCCAAGTATGGATGAAATCCTAAGGAGGTAAGAACAATACCCAGTATTTATTGCTTAGCAATTGACCATTTATATTTAAAAAGCCAGTCCACCCCTCCTAAGGAGTTGGGATATCCTTCCCCCCTCGCAGAATATGGGGAACATCTCACCATAAATATGTGAAATATTCTTAATGTGTGACTGTAAAGTGCTGTGAGGTGGATGTGAAGAGGATTCAGTGAGGAAACCTAGATTTCCTCCTAAAACCCTCCAATAACTGAGACCGACATTGGATAATGGTCTTTATATTTTTAATTAACCAGCAATAAGGAAGGCAATGAAATCCTAAAAAGGTATGAGCTTGGCTTCGTGTGCACCGATAATTCATTAACTCAGAAACCCAGTATTTAATGCTCAGGCGCCAGGAATGGACTCCCCTTCCTTTGGGTTTGCCCAGAATGTAAATTTTATCTTTATACATTTATATTTAGATTGAGTCTTACATGTTGGATTCAGGTGAGACTGAGGTTGGATTTGGATACTGTATAGCACTCTAGTTGATTAAACTAAAGATTATTAAATATAGGAAAATTTTTCTATAGATACCCTATACTTTAGGTGGAGTGTTAATTTAGTATTCATACTTTAAATTGTGACAACCTAGTACTCAAACTTTTAATTAGGGATAATTTGGTACCCGAGGTTAGATTTTCGTTGGTTAAAAGATAAAAAGTCTTAAATACCCCCAATGCTATTTCGATCGAATAAAATAATTAAAATAACCCATTGGGCAATGCAAGTAGGAACCACTGTTCATACTTGTATTTACAGAGACATTGAGAACTAGCTCCCTCATGCCGGTGGTGTCAGGCGAATGTGCCGCCGGGAAACGGCCTAAAGTACATGATTTAAAGTACGGGTATTAGTTTCTTTATCAAGAAACTAATTGAATCTCGATAAAGTGATACATCTCTTCCTATTCTTCTTCTTCTTCCTCTGCAAAAATATATGCTTTGAGTTGGAGTTCGATTAATTTTACATTTTAATTACCTAGTCTACTTTTTTCCCCTTGATGCTTTTCATGTAGGAGGAGCTTTGTAAATGAAGAAGAAGAGAGCATGGTGTTTTCCAAGATTTTCTTCATCCTGATTATTGTTTGCTTCAGTGCCGCTGTCGCTGTTTCTAGCCAACATGGACTTAAGTCCAATGGTCTTCTATTTTGGCTGGTATTGAATTCCCCAATCACCTAAGCTTCAATTCAGTCACAGCTTCGGAAAATGCAGGGTGTCGTCTCACAAAGACGAAGACTTCTTCGCATAAACCAACAAAAGCAACCATTCCAGAGGAAGAAGATAGTGATGACGACGGAAATAAGATAGTAGGAGCTCCATCCAGTAAACCAACAGTGAAGCTCCACCTCAAACACAAATCGATGACTCATGGAGATGAAGCTGGGAAAAAGGAGTTAGTACATCAATCCACCCACAAAGACTCGACCAAAATTCAGACCCTTTTCAAAAGGATTATAGAGAGAGGATGAACCAGAACACAGTTTCAAGGTTAATAGAGAAGAAGCTGGCAAGGCTGAAGCCTGTGGTTGCACCGGCAGCGGCACCAGAATCTGACACAAGTGGGTAAGCCGGAAGACTTGTGGCAACTCTGGAATCCGGTGTCAACCTCAGGTCAAGCGAGTACTTCATGGACGTTTTTGTGGGTACTCATCCCAAGCCTTTCTCTCTGATTCTTGATACTGGTAGCGATCTCAACTGGATACAATGTCTTCCCTGCCATGACTGCTTCGAGTAGAATGGCCCCCCATACAATCTACAGGAATCGTTGTCCTTTCGAAATGTCACTTGTCGTGATCCTCGCTGTCAGCTGGTCTCCTCCTCTAATCCCCCACAACCTTGCAAGGCCGATAACCAGTCCTGCCCCTACTTCTACTGGGATGGTGATCGGTCGAACACGACCGGAGATTTTGCCCTGGAGACCTTCACAGCAAACCTGACATCACTGACCGAAAAATCAGAAGGGTGGAATGGAAGTGCTAGGAATGAAAGTGATTTTGCCCTGGAGACCTTCATAGTGAACCTGACATCTCTATCGTTTCTCCAACCAATTTTGAAGAGAAGGGTGGAATGGAAGTGCTAGGAATGAAGAGGAAGGCCGGCTCTCTTCTCCTCTTTCGTTCGTTCAACCCATACTGAAGACATTGTTCCTTCAACCTAGAACGAAGACTACATGGGATTAGGGAAAGTGAATAAGAAGGGTTTTTTTGTAAAGGGTATTTTTTGTATTTTTGAAATTTTTAATTCACATGTGAGTTTCTAACTGATAGAAATCTAACGTCAGGTATCAATTGTCGCAAATTAAAAGTTTAGGTACCAAATTGTCGCAAATTGAAAGCTCAGATACTAGATTGTCACGATTTAAAGTACAGATACTATTTTGACACTCAACCTAGAGTATAGGATACCTATAGGAAATTTTCCCTAAAATTTAGACAAATAGATACCATTTACAGCAACTGCAAAGGATAATTTTCTGAATTCCAAGAAGGCACAGTTTTCATTCCGAAAAAAAAAGAAGGCACAGTTTGAGAACAAATAATCCAAAAGCCATAGATGGTCGGTGGCTCTCCATTACTCACCAAAATGGCCATGTATATAGATTACAGAGTCAGGAACCAACCAGTCAAAAACGGAATCATCCCCAACCCCAATTAACTACTCTCTGCCCAAAAATCAACTTTATCTTAGCATCATTTTCCACAACTGCTTGTATTTTGTACTTATTTGGAATGTAAAACGATTCCAGTAAAACTTTTGTTATAGGCTATGTCTGGGCCAGGTTTCATTCAACTACACAACCAAGATGGGTCCAGTTGATTAACCTCTGTGAATTGTGAATCTGTAATAGTAATAGGGGTAAAGTACCCAATACCCAGATCAGACCGGATGAACCAGACTACCTCAGCTCAGCCCAGTCGTACCAACCGGATCAGGCTACCACAATTTTAATGATTTACTCAAAGTAACGAAGCTGAACTCGATGGGATGGTTGATTAACTGACTTCTGCCAAATCTCATGGGATCCCGCCCTGATAAATAACACTCTTCACACGCGTTCTTTTACAGTGCCTCTCCCTCCCTCCCCCCCCCCGGCTCTCTCTCTCTCTCTCTCTACATAGTTGGTTGAAGGCTTAAACTGTCTCTGCTTGAACAAGTTCATTCCACTCTATCAAGGAAGCAATGGAAGGGGGAATACATCCAGGAACAGATGCCTCGGCTTTCAGGGATTGTATCTCTCTGGCCTGGAGGAACCCATATGTACTCCGTCTCGCTTTCTCAGCCGGAATCGGTGGTCTTCTCTTCGGCTATGATACTGGTATTCTTCTTTTCTTCCACTCTCAGCTGTGGCTTCACCCATCTGGGTTTTCTACTTCTATCTCTTTCTCCGTTGATTTTTTTTTCTTGAAACTTGTGAATGACCCATCATAATCTAAAATGAAATGGAGATTCTTCTTTTGCATACTGCTCATACACTAGGAACATTCAGTGTTAGAGAATATCCATCTTTTCTATATCTTTCTGTCAGTTTTTTCTCTCTTTTTTCTTCCTCCCGTGAAATCTCACCAGCTCAGTGATCTTTTATCATTTATTAGGAATAAAGTCATCTGGGTTCTTTTTCTCTTCTTTCTCCCCCTCATTTTTCCCTATTGCAGAGTATTTTTTTTCTTTTTTTCTGCTTTTTGTGCTCAATTCTGAACATCAATTAGTTATTGAACTTTTGGTACTTGAAACGGTGAACTTTTGATTATTCAATTCTACTTTCGGAATCTTCAAGCTATCCAATACACTCAACTTTTCTATGTTAGTGTGTTAATTATCCCCTAGATAATTACCAATTGTGGGATCTGGACTCATGCCTTTCTGTTGATTTTTGTGAACTTCAGGTGTGATTTCAGGGGCACTTCTTTATATTAGAGATGACTTTAAGTCTGTTGACAAGAAGACTGTTTTGCAGGTGAGGACTTGAAGTTCTTCCCTGTGGAAAAGAAAGCTGTATTTTCTTTCGCTCTTCTTGATAATTTTCTTCTTATTTTTTTTCCCTTTGGTGGCTGGGAGCCTGGGAATTATTCATTTGAAACTTGAAAGGGATGAAGCTCTGTTGAAGTTTTAACTATTTTAAAGCTTTAGAGTTGTTTGCATTCATCACATGAGTGATAACCATAATATTTTAATATCCTAAGTGTCTGGAGTGTTCCACAACTTGGTGATTGTCATAATTCTTCTCTTCTTCACCATAAAAAAGAAAAAAAAAAAAAAAACTCGTAAGCTAAGTAAAATAATTCAATCAGACACGTGGCATGCATATAGAGGTTTACAATCCTATCCTTTGGTTAAGCCCCAATTGTTGTAATCATGTAAAAGCCCATGGTCAAAATCATATAACCCAAAAATGTGACTATAAACTAGCCCGGCCCAAGATGCCTAGATCAGCTCTTGCCTGCAAAGCTATTAACCAGCCTCAGGCCCATTTCAGGTTTGTGGAAATCGCAGACTCAGCTTAGGTCAGCTTGTTGACTACTCTATTTTATATTTAGACCTATTCAATTCCAAAATTGCAATCATGTAAAATCCACATGGCACACCACAAATGAAGGGATGAATTAAAAATAAATAAATAAATACCCGAACTATTTGGATAAAGGAGCTTTGGTTGAAACTTGGGCTTAGCTCATGGGCCTGTTAAGCTTAGGGTCAGTTACTGCTCTTAAGAAACGTAAGTGCAACTTCAGTAATGGGCCCATCTGGGCCCATCTCTGGCTCATCGGCAGTCTTACTCATGATTCCCATTTCATGTTTCAATGCCTCCCTAACCCATCTTCAGAAAAACCAGAATGACCTTGTCTGCACCAATTTATAGCCATGATAGTGTTCAGAGAACTTCTGTCACTTCTTTCCTACCAGTGCAAGTGATCTTCTTTTAAGAACTACATCTACACGATCCCCTTCTTTTGATGAAGACATCTCCAGCGCATTTCTCCTCACTAAGCATTTTGATATATTTCATGCGTATAGGAGAGCATTGTTAGCATGGCTGTTGCAGGAGCAATCATAGGCGCAGCCATAGGCGGATGGATGAATGACCGGTTTGGACGGAGAACGTCGATTCTGGTGGCTGATTTCCTATTCTTCATTGGGGCAGTAGTCATGGCTTCTGCTCCCAACCCAGCTCTTCTCATTGTTGGTCGGATCTTTGTTGGTCTAGGGGTCGGAATGGCATCCATGACATCTCCACTTTACATCTCAGAAGCGTCTCCAGCTAAGGTCCGAGGTGCACTAGTCAGTACTAATGGCTTCCTTATAACCGGAGGCCAATTTCTGTCTTACCTTATCAACTTAGCATTTACCAAGGTAAGCAACAACTTCTACTAGTAACCAGACAAACTACTTGATAGTTTTGTAACGAGTTTGCTTTTCTAAGCCATTGAGAAAAATTAAGAGCAGAAATTCTATCAAATAGAAAACTGCATTTAATCTGATTCAGTATCTTACTGATACAAGATGGTAACTTGAAGTTGGGTTTGGCTTCAGGCACCTGGGACATGGAGATGGATGCTTGGAGTTGCTGGAATTCCAGCTCTGCTGCAGTTCGGATTGATGTTAGCTCTTCCAGAATCACCACGTTGGTTATATAGAAAGGTTCTCTCCTTATTATCCCATGATTCATGCATACAAGCACGTACACCCATAGAGTATTCATCAATCCAACATGAATTTATTTGTTAACCAATTTACTTCTTTTCTTTTTCTCTAAATCACGCAGGGAAGGGAAGAAGAAGCCAAGACCATACTTAGAAAAATATATCCAGCAGAGGAGGTTGAAACAGAGATCCAAGATCTTAAAGAATCAGTAGAATCAGAGATAAAAGAAGAGGGATCTGCTGAGAAGATCAATTTCATCAAGCTGTGGAAAACCAAGACTGTGAGAAGAGGACTCCTTGCAGGTGTTGGGCTTCAGGTATTCCAACAATTTGTGGGCATAAACACAGTTATGTATTACAGCCCAACCATTGTTCAGTTGGCTGGTTTTGCATCCAACCAAACAGCTCTCCTTCTCTCACTTGTTACAGCAGGTCTCAATGCCTTTGGCTCCATAGTGAGCATTTACTTCATAGACAGAACAGGAAGGAAAAAACTTCTGGTCATCAGTTTGACTGGTGTCATTGTATCACTTGGAGTTCTATCAGCTGTCTTCCATGAAACAACATCACATTCACCACAAGTCAGCAGGCTGGAGACAGCCAAGTTCCCTGCCTATACCTGCCCAGATTACCAGGCAGCAGGAAATGCTGCTTGGGATTGTATGAAGTGCTTAAAGGCTTCATCTCCAGATTGTGGGTTCTGTGCATCTGCCACTGACAAGGTACACTGTTACTCTACGACCATTTATATTAGGCTTTTTAGTTTTTAGCAGACCATGCATGAATCAACTTTGAAAGGGGGGGGGTGGATATCTCTGTGGTTTTATTAACAATGACCCATTAATTTTTGTTGCAGTTATTTCCTGGTGCATGCTTGATCTCAAATTCGACAGTCAAGGACATCTGTCACGGAGAGCATAGGCTGTGGTACACAAGGGGATGCCCTAGCAGATATGGGTGGCTTGCTTTGATTGGATTGGCACTTTATATCATATTCTTCTCTCCTGGGATGGGGACTGTTCCTTGGATTGTCAACTCTGAGATCTATCCTCTGAGGTTCAGAGGGGTCTGTGGAGGAATAGCTGCCACTGCAAACTGGGTATCCAACCTGATAGTTGCTCAGTCCTTCCTCTCATTAACAGAGGCAATTGGGACATCCTGGACCTTTTTGATATTTGGGCTGGTCTCAGTTGTTGCTCTGTTCTTTGTTCTGGTTTGTGTGCCAGAGACTAAGGGGCTTCCAATCGAGGAGGTGGAAAAAATGCTGGAACAGAGAGCGCTGCAGGTCAGGTTTTGGAAGAAGGGCTCAGACCATTTACAGAAGAATTCACAAGTGTGAACAAAGAGGGTAGTGTAATTATTTACTATTGGTTGTATGGGAGAGCCCATACCCTGAAAATTAACATTGGGGTCTCCAAGATTAATACTAATTTAGAATTGGAGATCAGTAATGTAATACATTATGAGTGCTTTTTCTATACCAAGAAACTCCATTGACATTCTTGTCCCCAAAGATTTTACCATTGGAAAACAACTCACAACTAAGTAGGATTAGTAAAAGTATAAAGAAATGTAGTTCATATGAGCATTCAAAAGATGTGATCATGCAAATTTCAATAAATTGAAACAATTAAGTTCAGTAAATGATCTTCTGTAGGTTTCAAAATGGCCCGATAGTAGCACATAACATTGCAGCCACACATGGGGAACATCTCATCCTCTTACATGTTATTATGCACAGGGAGATTGTTCCCAATGCACAGAAGTAGTGTTTTGTGGGTAGGCATGGGTAAAGTTCTTGGGGGTAGGAGATCCGGGGTGGTCAAGAAATATTAGAGAGCCAGACAGCCAGCCCGTCTAAGGCCCTTTTCTATACAACCTATTTGGCATATAAAACGTAAATCAGATGAAAAGATTGCCCTTCCAATAACACTCATCGAATATCAATCATTAATAAAAAAGAATACAATGGAGATTATGGAGTGCCAACCACAAGAGTAGGCTAAGGCCTTTTTTTATATCTGGAAATACATTAAGCACAAGGAATCTAAAACCCCAAAATGAGAACTCAAAATTTCCAGTCTTCCCAATCTCTCCCAGAGTGAGTAAAAATGCATCTCAAGCAATATGCTCTGCCATGCTTTTTCTTCCTTGGCTCATGTGGAACTGGCCCAAATACTCTAGTACCGATTGGCTCTCCTTGCTTGTTGACAAGGACCACTGCATTATCATCAAAATCTTGATCTCACTCCCCATCACAACGGCCTCGCTGCATGGCAGCACGCACAACCACACCATAGACAACATCTCCTTTCT
Organism: Nelumbo nucifera; assembly: GCF_000365185.1. The sequence goes on from NW_010729404.1 coordinate 118,316, forward strand.
TTACTTTTCCACGAGGTTGGGCTTCCTTCACTGATGCTATAATTGTGTCTCCCAATCTTGCCCCTTTCTTCCCCTTCAAGGCTTGTATGCACATTACCTGTTTTGCCCCTGAGTTATCCACAACTTTGAGGTTAGTCCTCATTTGTATGAAGGTCCTTTGCTGCTGGGAACAACCAAAAATCACTTAATATCAGCTTTGATCTCTGATAATTGGGAGTTCCATGATTTATAAGGATATTACAGAAGAAAATGAAATGCCTACTGGATAGAACTTGAAAATTTTATCAAGGCATACAAGTAAAAATGTTGTACAGGGGGTAGACCTACCATTTGACCATTTCACCGGTGAGACCAATAACAAATAGAAAAAGAAAAGAAACAAAGAAATAAAGACAACTGAATTACCATGACCACCCAAGCAAAGAAATCCATCTCAGATAGTAGAAAGAAAATTGGCAGATAGTTCACAATTCCTGAGGATGGATGGATAATGACAGCTATATGATCCAAGCAAGATTTACAGCAAAATAGATCAGACAGCAAATAGTTTGTCTTACCCACCATTTGCTGGTGAACCTGCATATGGTATACCATCATCCTTGTCTACTTGACATGAACTTCTATTTACCCAGTAAAACATCCAGTTAAAAATCAAAAATCTCAAATCCATTGCAGAACCTTGACTTAAATATTCAATATCTGATGTGAGTGATATATACTTGTCTAATATGAATGATACACTATCCTCACCACAGAACTAGTGCCACATGTTGCCAATTTTTTTATAATATCATCAATTGTGTAATGCTCAAAGGCATCTAATGGCTTGACCTAGTAAGCAACTTTGTTTTTCACATTCCCAATAATGGATTCAAGGCTTGGAGACTTGTCTTTAAATAATCTTGCATAGGGATGGCAATTTTCCCATCCCAGCCGGGTACCCGACCTGGGGAGTGAAGTCCGCCTCAACAGATGTGTGTATGATATTATGTATATTTTAAAATTATCCTTTATTTCAAGTAAATCTATTTTCCAAAAAAAAATACTTTTAATTAAAATATTTAGGGGATTTGGGTCCCTGTAGGGGTGGAGGAATACTTTTATCCCTGGTGGGGATTGGGGATGGGGATAAGGTCCCCACCCCAAACCCACCTGATGTAAGACCAGCTTAGTTCTAATCCTAGAATCACTTACAGAGTGCCTAGAATCACTCTAGGGCATGGGAATCACTCACCATAGCTAGCATAAGCTGAAAAAAACTCAATAAACTTCATTGCCTTTGTGTAAAACGTCCATGCATATTTATAGACTCTAAACTCATAATAATCCTAGGAGTCAAACTGTTAGACTCAATAATCCTAGTAGGACTCAGACTAAACTGTCATATCCTATTTCAATTCAAAGAAGACTCAATAACTTTAGTCCTGCTTATGCAATGACTCTAAAATATTAAACATAAACCAACTATAACTAGACAAAATAAACCCTATCATTGGACCCCACAAAAGATTGAAAAATGACAAAAATACCCCTACTGTCCAAACATACAGAAATACATAAAATATCATAAAATTCCAATTTTGACTCTTCAGCTCCTGCATCATTCTCCCCTAGTTCAAAAAAACTCGTCCTCAAGTTTTGAAGAACTTAAGGATGAAAATTCGATATACCCCAATTACAAAAGGAGTAGGACTTTCAATAACTACATGCTTGGACTGTAGAGTAGAGTCCATACACAGAGATAGAAAAGGATCTTGAAAGAAATGCATTTCTGAAACACTGTGTTCCATAACCATCTTTGTTAAATTATCAATAACATTGGCTTCTTGAACACTTGAATCATCAACCTGCCATTGTGATAAATCTTCCCCTCGCTTATCCAAAATCTCAACTACAACATTTGAAACTTTTCCTTCAATCTCTAGCTTAGGAATCACCATTCTATGTGCTCTGCTATCCTTGGTTCTTCAACAATCTCTAAGACTCCTTCCATTGTTGATGTTGGTGGAACTTGTGCTATGTCAGGTTGTAATTCTTGAATTGGTTCTAGTTGAACTTGAAAGGTAAAGTCACTTACTTCCTTACCAGTATCTACTACAATTAGCACATTTGTATCTTGCACCTGAATTTCTTTAACTTGCTCCACTTCTATTTCTTCTTGATCATTAACCTAAAGCTAACCATGGGTGTTGGAAACTCTAGCGATTTCTATTTTTTCTTGGCCTGCATCCTCTTGATTTTTAATATCCACAACTCTAGCTTGTCTTCTTCTTTAGCTTCATCCTCAACTTCAGCTCTAGGATAGACATCAACATCCAAGGAATCATCTACTTCCTTTTCAACTTTGTACCTTCTTCCCCTTGACTTCAAGCTCTTTGTTGTAACCTGTTGCTTTTTCTTTTGCTCGAAATTAGTCAACTCATCACGGAAGTTTAGTGGGATGTACTTTTCTTGCAAACACCTCTTCATCTCTGCCCATGTACTAATTGGATCATTGCCTCTATTTTCTAGTCGTTGCTCAAGAGTTCTCCACCATACTTTAGCACGACCCATCAGCTTCATGCGTGCAAATCTAATCCTTTGTTTGTCAAACATATCATGCCAATCAAAATATTCTTCTAGTTCCGCAACCCAATCAAAGAATGCTTGCGGAGCATCAACTCCTTTGAAATCTGGTATTTCCTTTTCTCTTCTAACACGTTTGAAAACCTTACTCCCGTAGCCAACATTATTAGATCTATTTTCTTCCACCATCTTCTCAAATAAGTCAGCTAAAGACCCTTCATATGGTTCAGAAAGCCAATCATCATTGATTCTAGACCGTAAGATTGTCTAGAAGATACCCAAGGCCTATTGAATCCGTCACTTTGTGAGAACACAGTGAATAAACCATTAGCTCTGATACCAACTAATGTAGGACCAGCTCAATTCTAGTCCTCGAATCACTCACAGTGTGCCTAGAATCACTCTAGGGCATGGGAATCACTCACCATAGCTAGCATAAGTTGAAGAAAACTCAATAAACTACATTGCCTTTGTGTAAAATGTCCATACATATTTATAGACTCTAAACTCATAATAATCCTAGAAGTCAACTTGTTAGACTCATAATAGTCTTAGGAGTCAAGCTGTTAGACTCAATAATCCTAGTAGGACCCAAACTAAGTTGTCATATCCTATTTCAATTCAAAGAAGACTCAATAACTCTAATCCTACTTATGCAATGAATCTGAAATTTTAAACATAAAATAACTATAACTAGACAAAATAAACCCTAACATTGGACCCCATAGAAAATTGGAAATGACAAAATTACCCCTACTGTCCAAAAATACAGAAATACATAAAATATCATAACATTCCAATTTTGACTCTTCAGCTCTTGCATCACCGCCCCATTGCCATGCCTAAAAATTCCATACATTTATTTCCTCCCGAAAGAACCATAGAATGTGCACCTTAACACACCTCCACAAACCTTTTTTTTATCAACAAAAATAGTAGTTTGTTAAAATTGATGAAAATGGAGTTAAAACATTCAATTAACAGGACCACCCAGGAGCTGGAACAGTATTATTACATAGATGCCCAAAACAGTTGCTGCCTCAAAGCCCATTGCTTAGTGAGGGAATCAACCATCCCATTAGATGTCTTCACCCATTTAAAGTCAGCATTAAAGTCCTTTGCAATATTTTCAACTTCCCTAAAAGCGTGTTTGAGAGTCCAGTGTATGTGTCTGTTGCAGCTTGCCCAAGAGATAATTAGCTTTGAGTCCCCTTCCACCTCCACCTGTCTATAGCTCAACTATTTTCCTAATCTTAGACCCCACAGCAAAGCCATCAGTTCAGCTTTTAAAGAGTTTCCCATTCCAATAGGCCCTGAGTACAATGCTAATATCCTGCTATTAGAGTCCCTAAATGCACCTCCTAATCTTGCCTCTCTTCTTTAGTGATGAGGCGCTAAACAATTTTTCCATGTCCAGGGGTTTGCCACCACCCAAATACACGATGCAAATAGGTAGGAGATTAGCATGTAGAAAGCCCACATACTTCACAAAGAAGACACACATGGGGTGATAGGCACCTGGCACCGAAACGCCATTCTTCTCTAAACATTGTCACAAGTATTACTTTTACATCTCAACATAATTGTCAAGGCAATGCCTAGGCGATAAGGTGCTCATGGCGGGTCACCTTGCCTAATTGCCTGGTTGTTTCTTTCTTTTCTTCTTTTTTTGAAAAAAAAAAGGCAAGGTAAATTTACTCATGATGAAGAAATCATACAAGAAAGGGGAGGATCATGAAACATAAATCCCCAAAGGGATTGATCACAGCTCCCACAGATTGATAGAATTAAGCATTACAAACATGTTCTGATTACAAAACACAGGGATGACAGAAAGCCAAGATGCAAGTTTGGCTACAATACACTGGATCAGCACCCCCGGTTCCTTCCCCTCATTTCTGAAAATTGTCATTTCTCTCAGATCATATTGAGCTGATAACTGCAGCTGGGATGGCATTCCAAATGTATTTTTCTTTCTTTGATAAACCCGGCACAAACCAGCATTGAAGCAGATTCTTCTTCATTGTACCTGGCATCACCCAACTAAAACCAACAGCATTAAAGAAATGAGACCAAATTCTCCAAACAATCATGCAATGCATACAGAGATGTTCAATGGATTCTTCAAAGCCACATATTCCACAACTAAGATAATTTAAATTGAAACCTCTTTTTGCCAGGTTGCTTTTTGTTAGGCATTTCCTCAGTGTAGAGGCCCATATCAAGAAATTGAAGTTTGATGGAACTTGGGGAATCCAGATTTATTTATAAGGGAAATCAGTAGCTCTTCTGACATTCATTTATCAGCCAAAGATCTAACCGTGAACTTTACATGAGCAGACCAAATCCAGATCCATTTGTCAGTTGAAAGGGGGTGGAAGGAAAATGTATTAAGGCAGTCTAGCAGATTTACTACCTCCTCAACCTCTCAATCAAGAAAATCCCTTGGGAATTTAGGCTTCCATACCACTTTTCCTTGGATAAATTCAAAAGAATCAGCCACCCTTGCCTCTTTATCCGTAGACACAGAAAAGCCGAGGAAATGTCTCTTCCTTGGAAATTCCTTGCTACACCATTTACCAATATTGAGTAGTGCATTGAGCTCACACAACCTTTAATCCACATCCTCCACCTCTCCCCCAAACCAATTCTCTCTAATATTTGTAGAAGCAAGATTGGCTTCTCCTATCTTGCTTTAGTGTATTAGCATTTTGTACATTACAATTGATGCATATTGTAGAGTTACAGTTCTAAAAGAACCTTACCTGTTCATATAATAGATCCAATAAAATTAATATTTATGACTGAATAACTTCCATAATCTAAAACATTTTGAAGGACAAACTTAATTCCACAGTTTATAACTTATCTTTTGATCTATCCATAATACAATTTTCATATAAATCTGCATATACATAAGCTATATTGTATAGCAAGGATTAAATTATCAATATGATACATCCCGTATTGTGCATATCATATCCGTGTTAGTGGTGCAAGTTGGGCAGGTTGGGCTGGGTTTATGGTTAACCCAAGCCCAATCCTAAAATTTGGTCTTAAGGCCCAAGCCTAGATCAAGCCCGAGGTTAACCCCGATTTTTCCAATCGGAGTTCAGCCCACATTGTAATTTAAGGCACTCGGGTTGGGCTTGGGCCCGAGTCAGGCTCAAGTTGATTAATGAACCCGCTCTAAAATTATATATATAGGTAAATATGTATATAAATGCATACCAGCTGGTTGACAAGGTCTCTTGCTAGTTGTAGTGGAGACTTGGGATCGAATCCCGCCTTCAATTGTGTTCAGAGGGTTATGGGTTGGGAGATGGACTAACCCTCGTCGTGTAGCCCTTCATATGTATGTATGAATGTGCATAGTTGGGTCAAGCTCGGGCCAGGTTCGAGCTAGGAATGGCAATGAGTCAGGTCAGGGTAGGGATCATATTCCCCGCCCCGACCCCAATTCTGAAATTAATCCTCACCCCCATCCTTGATCCCCATCGGGGGAAAAAGTTGTCCTCCATCCCCAATCCCCAACAGGGATGGGTTCCCACGGGACCTGGATCCCTAATTTTTTTTAGATAACAATAGTTTTTGAAAAATAAATTTACTTAAAATAAATAAATAATTTAAAATATAAATAATATTTTAATATATATAATAAATATATCACATATATATATATATATATATATATATATATATATATATAATCGGGGTCAAGGCAAGGCGAAGACCTCAATCCCTATACCTGACCCCATCAGGTTGGGGAAGTCAGGTCCCATCAAGAATTGGGAAATTGCCATCCTTAGTTTGGGCTACCTAAAGGCAAGGCCCGAGCTTGGCCCAAAAAATTAAAAACCCTAACTTTTTGGGCTTGAGCCTAGCGTAAGGACCGAAAATCCAAGCTTAGCCCGTGTATAGTTTCGGGTTAGGTTAATTTGGGCTCAGGCTAGGCCCACCCAAGTTGCACTCCTAATCTATATCGACTCACCTAGATATGCATGGATTCACCCATACATAGAGGTTTTAAAACTTTGGTATGATAAATCCCATCTTTATAATCATTATAAAATAAAAAATAAAAAAGCATGGGAGTGCTGATCATATCGATATGCATTGATACTCATATGGGTATCAGTACATATTGATATTTTAATCCTCGTTATATACATAAATGTTTGCATGTTTTGTAGCAATTAGAATGCCAAACTAGGAGAAGTAGGAACCACGGGCCCATAGGCTTCATATGGAAAACCCATTTACATATCTAAAGCATGTCAAAGAAGAGATTCTACCTCTAGCATGAGGTATGCATCCCAAGTTAAGAGGCTTAATTGATAAAATCATGGTTAAATGATTTGTACATGGCTACTATGAGAAGCTTTTCTTCCATTTAATTTCTTTCCTATTGTTATTGCCAAAAAAATATCTCCCTCCCTTGCTTTATCTTATTTCTTTGTGCATGATTCTTTTTCTTCTTTTATTTTTTTCAACTTTCTCTAATTTCATGTTTCAGTTTTTTCTCTCTATAGGCTAGGTGGAAGTGGTTATCCTTAGATTTTTTTCACGAAAGATGTAAAAGATCCCATTTTAGGATCCATGCTCATGAATATGGTTTGGTGATGAAAAGGGAAAGTAGACTAAGATGGTTTGATCCTGTGAAAGAAAAGACCACCTGATAGGATTGCAAGTGGCATTTGGTTGCTCAATTTCATATTTGAATTCAATCCCATTAAGAGTAATATGAGTTCAATCCATTTATAATCTGATATAGTCTAATTGTATTCGATTTAAATATTGTTAGACATATTAAACCAAGTCCCCATGTTGCACCAACTTGAACGGAACTAAACCAAGAGCCATGCAAGTCACATATAGACATGTTCATAGGTCGGGTCATGCCAGGTTCGAGCTAGGCTTTGTCTATGTATCAATAAAATACATTCAAGCCCAAGCCCGATCTCGGCCCTCATATAAAGCCCGAAGCCGGGGCCTGAGCTTGAGCCTAGCCAAAAAATTGAAAATAATTTTTTTTTATTCAATAAAAAACTGCTTTATTTATATTAAAGACCTTCAAAACTCAAATATAATAAACATATCACTATTGCTTAAAAAAAGAAAAGAAGAACAATGAAAAATATTATATATTTTTTATTAAATAAACTATATGTTTTATTATTTAATATATAGTATCAAGTCGGGCTCGGGCTCGAGCAGGGCTTTTTTGAGAAATCCCGAGCCCAGTTTAAGAAAAAGTCAGGGTCGAGCCTGAGCCCACGGGCCTCAAAATTATGACCAAGCCCGACTTATAATGGGTTGGGCCTGGCCAGCCCGTTAGGCTACTCGGCCCATGAAATAGGTCTAATCACATAGCATTAGGATAACCCATATCCTATCCATTGTAACTCAATCCCATATCTTTTATCTTATTTTTGAATTTTGAATGTTGTAACAAACCTCATCTCCTTGTATTGTTGACAATGTTCATCTTTTTCTTCTAAAACTCTTGTCGTTGTATGGTATTAGAGCAAAACTGTTGATCTGAACTTGAAAAGATCCTTTGGCTAAATTAATTAGAACTCTTATCTCTTGATATCAACACATCAACTAAATGATGTTCATCGGGAATTTGTTAAACAATTAAACTCTTGGAGGTGATCTTCTCACACATGAAATGGATGCCCAATTCAATATGCTTCGTCTATGCATGTTGGATAGGATTGGTCACTAAAAACTTTGCACTCATATTACCACACCAAGAGAAATAGGCCGAGAGGGAGCAAAACCAAGTTCAGCAAGAAGCATGGGAACCCATACAATTTCAGTAGTGATAGTAGCAAGGGATTTATATCCAGCTTCAGTGCTAGACCAAGAAGTGGTGTAATACTTCTTAAAACTCCAAGAAATAAGATTAGAGCCTAAAAAGATAGTGCAACCACTTTGAGAATGCCGACCAACTAGGCAACTAGCCCAATTGGCATCAATATAGGTGGTAATATCAAGAAAACAAGCAAGGCACAAGAGAAGACCATGAGAGATAGGAACGGTCATAGGAGCCTTGAGGAATTTGCAAACCTTATTAACTAAGAAGCTAATGTCAAGTCCTATAAGTGTTACATATTGTAAGGCGCCTAATAGCTTCAATAAAAGAATGGATCAAACAATGGATATCTACAATTAATATAGACATAGATACTGTCGACCATATGATTATTAATAAGTTTATCCTCATGCATTTGGGCCTTAATGAATAAGTCCTGTGTATATCTATGCTAAGATAAATGAAAACCACCATCGGAGCATTACAATTCAACTCCCAAGAAGTAGTGAGCTATGCCCAAGTCACATAAAGCAAACTGAGCTAATAATTAAGAAATTAGAGACATAATAACAGAAGTAGAAGACCTGGTAAGCAATATCTTATCAACATACAAGGCTAATGAGTGCCAAAGAGATGTGCCAACTCGTGATTCTTTAAAACTCAAGTGAAGAAGAAAGTCACGTTGTTTAGTAAACCAAGCATGTGGGGTTTGCTTAAGACCATAGAGACTACGACTCAAACAACAAACATAGTGGATATACTAGGGATCAACAAACCCAATGCGTTAACGCCTATAAACCTCCTCATTGAAAACGTCATGAAGAAAGGCATTTCTATCATCAAGTTGGTGAATATCTCAATGTGAGCACTATATAATAGTGGTAGGTTTGATAATGGGGTTGAATGTTTCCTCATAGTCAATACCAACCTCTTGAGTATAGCCCTTGGCAACTATCTGGGATTTGAACCACTTAATAGATCCATTAGAATGCCACTTGAATTTGTAAACCCATAGGTTGCCAACAAATTTTTTATTATGGGAGGTGGAACCAAAATCCATGTATTATTGGCCATCGAGGCTTTACACTTTCTACCATAGCAAGGACCCATTGAGAATCCTTTTGAGCTTGACTGTAGAAATATGACTTAGTCTCCTAAAGTAAACTAGCTTCCATAGCATAGTGTGGACTCCATTTTAACTCACCATGTTTAGAATGTGTCTCCATAGGATGAGAAGATACAACTGACCTTGGTTTAGAGGGACATAAAGAGCTAATCACAGTTGGTTCAAAATAACTAATAGGTTGTTTAGAGGACCCATGAGAAGTTGATAGTTTAGGTGAGAGAGGAGAACCAATACGTATGAACTAGATGGACTCGTATCAACAAGAACTAAAAAATGAACCAACGGTGGCTAGAACCATCACCCTCCTTCTACGGACTCTAGTGTCATCTGTCAAATCTACGGTTATACTAGCCACATTGTTGCCACTTGTAGGCACTATCTTGAACTTCTTGGTGTTAAGAAACCAAAGAAGGAAGTTGTTTTCATTGTCTTGACTAGCAATACTTGCTTAGATTCAGCTTGGTACCCACACTCCAGAGCAACCAATCATCTGACATCTAATCTCTTCTATCTTTTTTCTTCATGAGCCATACAATGGTGAAGGAAGGTGAGATCCATCATATACATGGCCGAACCATGCCAGATAGTTGGGCGAAATTTTAAAAATTTCTTTCAGCCTTCCGAGAATCGCATTCCCGAGATTTAGAAAAACTGTATTTTTCAAGGATTGTTCTTGCACCAAAATCGGACCAGATTTAAACCAAACAAAAGGGAAAAGTATACCTGATATGGATTTCACAAATGTAGCTCCCAAAGTGGTAGTTCACGCCCAATTTGAATCTCAAAACCAGCATCCACTGAAGATGGCGTAGCTTGGAATGAAGCCAGTTTAGTAACGTAGTTTTCAGCAAAACTGCAATCCAACTCTTTGGATCGAACAAAGGAGGTGAGCATGAATTTTCTATGATATTTTCTTGCAAAAATCAGAGATTAATTAGGGTTTCTAGGGCAGCAAGAGCAAATAGAGAGAACTAAAAGCAAAGAGATAACTGGAGCAGTTCGATCTTTCTTTTCTTAAACCCTAAAAATCACCACTCCTAATCGAATTAGGAGGTTCCTAATCCAAATCTTTATTTGGATATGGACTCTATTAGTAGATAGGTCTTATCCTCTTATGAGAATGGGTGCTCCAAACCCATATTCGCCCATGTCACATGACTGCTTAAGCTGTCATGTGACATCTTGATTAATATTATTAACCATGGGCCTTAGGCCCATTAAACAAGTGGCTCACATCCCAAGGTAGTTCTTGGCCCATTTAGGTTCAATTTGTATGGTGTGGCACCCCAACAATGACCTTACATAAGCCCACATGGGTTTGACCCAACTTCTGTGAAAAGGCCTGGCCGAATTCACTACCCAATGCAATGAACCCTTGAGTCAATCAGTATGGGCTCTTAATGGGCCCAACATTTATAGTTAAATGATCCTTAAGTCCAGCCATCCTATGAAGGCCCAAGGATAATGGACTTAAGTAAGATATAGCCCATCAGGTAAACAACCCTTAATGGTCTCTTACACTTAACCTCTCAGCCCATAATGAACAAACACTGCCCGACAGGGAAGGACCTCTCCCCTGATTGCAAGGTGTAGTGTTGCACTCTATGCTCAGATGGGCCCCGGGAATTAAAACCTTTTACAAACACTTTTTCTTAAAAAACAATATATATATATATATATATTGCAAAATAAATCTTAAACACGGTTGAAATCCATTACTGGCAGTTTGAGTTTCCATTAGAGAGATAATGCAGTCCCGATCATTCACTTTGTCCGACAAAGGGGCTGATCCTATCACTATGATCATCCACTCAAGTGAATTCTCAAATTGCCCTAACATACCCAGGTTTTGACCCTCAAAGGATCTCACCGATTGGCATATCAAAGACAGTCTGATCCAACACCTAGTACAGTACCATAATCAAGTCTAGGGGTTATGTGTAACTTTTCAGTTTTTCCCATTAGTCTCCAAGGTCTAGGGCATAACTGAAAAATGGTCTGAGTTTAGTGATTTAATCAAGCACACACTACGTTGCTTCGAGTCTAACCCTAGCAGCTGAGACAAGCTGCCCCAACTTTTTTGGCAACAAATTAGTGTCAACCTTGGCAGGATAAACTCCCCAAGTCTATCCAATGACTGAGAACATTCTAAACTAACATGAGTCTCATAAGTGTCTTGTTTAAGGGGTAATTTCACAGAAACATACCAATGACAACATGAAACAAAAATTTACTTTTATTTATTTACAATAAATGTATTTGTACATCAATCTGATTGGAGCTAAGGGCATACATTATCTAACAATTGCCACATCATATGTCCCAACCATAAGCGTCGAAAGGGTGATGGCTGATGTCAGACCCATTCTTGACTCATTAGAACACTTGGACCTATGAAACAATGCCTAACAGGCTTAAAAAGCTCAAAATACCAAACAGACCCCCACTTAAAGCTAAGGAAAAACAAAATCACATTTAAAAGTTCATCAAATTTATATTTTCTGCCACTAACAATCCTAAATACGAGACTATCATGATAGGCACGCCCCAAGCTCCCATTGGACACACAAAACCCATGAAAAATAACCCAAATCAAAGAAAATGTTTCACCAAATAGGAAAGCTTGACTGAACATCTTTTTCTTTCAAGAATCTTTGTCTATTTGTGTGTAAAACCTCTATTGAATCCCAAGCACTGTAGTTGAACAAATTCAGACCTAACCCCCTCTCTTTCTCTATAAATATTGGTTTAATTTGAGCTCAAAGGGGAGAGACTAAAGGGAGAAAACTGGAGGCAGGCCCCCAAAGAGAGAGAACAAAGAGGAGAGATTTCTCAGCCCACATACACCCTCCTGTTCACACGAAATTTGGAGGTACTATGAACTTTAGATTCCAAACTCGCCTCCTCCATTTTCAAGTGGAAGTTGTTGCAACTAGAAACACTTCTTAACTCAAGAATCCATTTGAATTTCATTTTATCTCATCATAGCTGTTGGAAAACTTTTGACAAGGTACATACAAAAGGTAAGTCCTTTTTTAGTTTTTTTAGGTTGCTTGAGGTTCTGAAATGTTGGAGAACCATCGTTTTCAATTTCTTCTTGACTGAGAATAGAGGCAGAGAGGCGAGGGTCTTAGGGAAATTAGTACCTAAGACCTTATAACATCACCTCAAAATCAATCTTAGGAGAAGTTGAAAGCATGTACCTCCAGATTTAAAAAATTCTTGCAACCATTTCTGTTTTTCTCCGAAAGAAACTAAGCCTAAATAACTCCTGTACTAGGCTGCTATAGCAGCTTGGAGAGATGGGTGCCTAATACCTTCCCTCTCCCAATCCTTGGGACCCAAAATCTCTCGGTTGTGTGCCTTTTCCATGGAGGACAAAGTCACTATCAAAGACTTAAATCAACTTTTTCAAATCTGAAATTGAGGGCCCATTTCCTCTAAAAAAATGGGTGGTGACTCCATCCCTTTGAACCGGCCATGAGCTTCCTGGAGCTTACAACTAGTGACTCTACAAAGGAGTTTTTTTTAAGGACCTTTTTTGGGAGACGTTTTGGCTCAAATTCACGCTCAGTTGTTGTGCGCTATAAGGCTTAGACTGAAATTTGTTGGTTGGTGATTGAAAATCGCACCTCAAGAAGGCTGGGTGTGATATACCTTCCCAGCACAATCACTCGAAGCCATTCCCATGCCAAGATCAAGCCTAAAACTTCACCCAAAATTATACCTTTGTCAAAATCGCAACTAGAGTCCCACCCAAAACACTTCTTCTTCAAAATCACACATCATTTCATCTCTATCATAGTCTAAAAGTCCAAAACCACACCTTTCCTCAGTTTCATCGCACTTCAGAAATCCAAATAGCACCTTCTCAGAAGCTCATCACAACCTATAAGCTCATCGTAACCCAAAATCTCATTGCAACCTAGAAGATCATCGCAACCCAAAAGCTCATCACAACCCAAAAGTTCATCACAATCCAGAAGCTCATCGCAACCCATAAGCTAATCGCAACCAAGAAGTTCATCGCAATCTAGAAGCTCATCACAACCCAGAAGTTCAACGCAACCTAGAAGTTCATTGCAACCCAAAAGCTCATCGTAACCTAGAAGCTCATCGCAACCTAGAAGTTCATCACAACCTAGAAGCTCATCACAACTCAGCCCAATCTCATCGCAACACAAAATCGAAAAATCACAACTCAGTTCAATCTCATCGCAACTCAAAAGCTATTCATCACACCTTAAAACTTGCTCATTGCACCTTGGAACCTACCCATTACACCTAAATCACTCCCATCTACCCTTCTTGCGCCCTATTATTGCATCGCACCCTCTATCGTAGCGCGTTGATTGTCTACTGTGACTAGCCTTTAACAAACCCCTTGTTTTTTTCCTTTTTTTTATTTTTTGGTTTTTTTTTTCCTTTTTATTCCTTCCCTCCCCTTCTTTTCCTTTGGTAGTCTCTTAAAATTTGTAGTTTTAACTTTCTCTATAACTAAATATGATTAGCTTAATGTTGGGTAATAGTAAATTGCATTTGTTCCTTGTTCTTTCCTTCTCTTTGTTTTCGTTAAAATGCACCAAGGGAACTTAGCTTCTATTAGAACCCGAAATGTGGCCACCTAGAGACTTGTAGGATTGCTTGTACACTTAAGCATGTGGCTACAATCTCCCCTTCTTTGCTAGTTTTGTATTCTTTTTTTCCATAGGAAACTAGCCCTCTAGTAAAGAATATACTACTTCTCAATTTTGAAGGGAAACATGTAGCTATCAAATACTATTCAAATGATTGGCCAACAAACAACGCCAAGTTGGCTTTTGAGAAATCTATCCTTACTAAGATTCAAAAGACAAATATCCAAGTGTGGGACAGTTTTGTATGCCCTTAGCTTCAATCAAAATGATGTACATTATGAGTTTATTGTAAATGAATAAAAGTACATATTTGATTCATGTTCCCTTGGTATGTTTCTGTGAAATACCCTTAAACTGGACACCTAATGAGACTCGTGTTAGTTTAGAATGTTCACAGCCAGTGGGTCGGTCTAGG
>NW_010729404.1:141239-158491 GCF_000365185.1 Nelumbo nucifera
TCATTATGGGCTGAGAGGTTAAGTGTAAGACCATTGAGGGTAATACCTGATGGGCTAATCTTGCATCTGCCCATAGTCCCTGGGTGTTACAACGTTGCTTGGCCCAGGGACCACTTAGGGTAAGTGTTGGGCCCATAGAGCCCATTTGATAGGATTCAAGGGGTGCACTGTCCATAACAGTGTATTCGGCCGAGCCTTGTAACAAAGGCTGAGCCGAACCCATGTGGCTGATGTGTAGATCAATGCTTGGGTCCCACACCATACAAGGAAGCCCAACTGGACAGCAGTTAGGAAGGCTGAGTGAGCACATAAGCTTAATGGGCCTAAAGCCCATTTCGAATTGGACTAATTTAATAAGTTAAATATGGGCGAATTCTGAGATGGATCAGTAGATAGAATAGGATCTTAACCCTATCCACTCAGAGAGTCCATATTTGAATATGATTCAGATCTAGAAACCTCCTAATGAGATTAGGAGAGGACTGATCTAATCTACAGATAAGATAAGGGTTTATCCTTGTCACTTAAAAGGATGTCTGATCCAAATATGATTTGGATCAGCAACTCTTAATTGGATTAGGAGCTAATCCTTTAGGGTTACAAAAGAAGGAGAGGGCGGCAGCCTTTAGTAAAGGTAGATACTCGCGTCCTCTTCAGAGCTGAAATCACAAAAGGAAGAATTAAGCAACCCTACAGAATTCTTTCTTGCCGCCTCCTTGTTCTTGCCGCCCAAGTTTGCCAGTTCGATCTCCAGTTGTGGGAGAAGTCAAGATTCGATCTTGACATCAATTCTATGTGAAAGGATTGATAGGAAGTTGTGCTCACGTGCCATCCTGCTGTTTCTTGTGAAGGACAGAGTTCTTGGAGAAGAACACTACTAATTCTGCTCCATCCTACACTGCGCCATCTTTTTTGGGAGCAGTCTTTGGATCCTTCCTTGGGTGTGAACACCTTCATTGAGAGATAATATTTCTCTGTATCAGGTATACCTCTCTCCTACTCATTTTGGTTCAGATCTGGTTCAGTTTATGGTTCAAGATTGATCCTTGAAAATATGAATTTCTAAATAGGGAATGTGATTCCCAGTTAAAGGGAGAGAAAAAATTTTGAAATTTGCCTCCTTTATTCCGCAAGATTTGGGCATCCATACGATGGATCTCTCATCCCTTCACCAAGTTGGATCGCTATTGTAGGTCCATTCCACTTTTGTTTCTTAAGAACCTTGCAATATAGAAATGCTTATCGAATTCAATACGACAATATTGATGATGATGATGATGATGATGATGCAAAGCAATGAACAATTAATATGAAAATACATGTATCATGAAACTCTTAGTGGGAACAAGAACAACTACAAAGATTACATAATACTACACCCTAATTTAGAGAATCACAAAATCAAAGGGGGGGGCGGGGTTCATCACAACCATGCTTAACTAAGAGTAAAAGTGGTTTTTTTTCGAGTAAAATTGTTTAAAGAAGCACTTAACATACTAATAAGTGCATGTGCTTTGCACGTGGCAATTCTAAATGATAATAATTATAGTAATAATATATCCAAAATTTTCTATAAATTTTATGTATTTTTTATTTTTTGTTTTTTATTATTAATCAGATGCAAAATTGCAAAATTCAAATTTGATTATATAAACACCCCATCCAAATATATGATAATTGGATCAAATTGTAAAGTTTCAAATATCATTGACAAGCCTACCTTCTTGGGAAAACTCTTCTTTTGGTAGTGTTTTATCTTTCTGGTCTATCTTTTTTCTTTTGTTCATTTATAAAAAAAATGTAAGATTTAAATAAAGGGAATTAAGTGAGGTGAAAAGTAGTAGTTCAATTTACAATTTAAACCTTACAATTAAATCGGGATTGTATTCAAAATTAAGTATTTTAGTAATTTTTTTAAAAATCAGAATATACCCAAATGATCATACCATTAGACTGGGAACCGGTCAAGTCACCGGTTCCGTTTTGGCCCTGAACAACTATTTTACAAAAAATAAAAAAAAATAAAAAAAAGCTATTGAATTGATCAAAGAACTACTGACCCAGACGATTTAACTGTTAAAATGTTCTACCCGATTAACGTTCTCGAGTTGCTTTCAAACCAATTCCAAATGTTTTATTTATTTTAAAATAAAAATTAAAAAAATAAAAAAAATGAAAAAAGAAACTTTGGTATCTCATAAGCTTGTTCAATTAATCCCGATGGCAAAAATTAGTTAGGGTTTTTAGTTTTTCCATTTTGATTTTGAGTTTGCTCATTTTTGTGATTCTTTTTAAGTTGTAAAAGCAAAAAAATTACAAGTCCAATAAAGAAATTGAAAAATCAATGCAAGAGATGGGAGAGTAAACACTGGCCTTATATTAAAATATGAGATACACCAATGAAGCAAACGATCTGGGATTTGAGAGAGATTTAGGGAGATGTAAGAAGAGGAAAATGGTGTTGTAGGGGGTGATGATGAATATGGAGATAGCCATCGGTGGTACTTCCTTCTTCTTCCTAGGAAAAATGGTTTTGCAATAATGATCAGTGAACATGGTGACAACCATCTTCAACAACGCTGACTTCTCTTTTTCTTCTTCTTCTTCTTCTTCTTCTTCTTCTTCTTCTTCTTCTTCTCTTTCTTTTTTCTCTCTTCTCAGCATTAACCAGTCGTCTCCTTCTCAATGTCTAAAACTCCTCTCTCATAATAATGTATAAATACGGTAGGATTTTAACATAATCTTAATCTAATGATCAAAATAAAAGTTACATTATATTTTACATCCTATTCATTTGACTTGCTCAAACTGGACAATTGAACCATTGACCCAGAAACCAGAAGCCAAAGTGGTTCCATTTCGAGGTTGATTGTTATAACCTTGATTTTAGTTAATAAAAAGTTTCACAATCTTATACATATTTTTAATAGTAGTGTAAATATAGAATTATAGATGTGTTCATGTTTTTCTATATTTTTTGTATTTTTGTGTGTAAAAGTAATTCTGATATGTCACACTTACTTTTTATTTAATATGATAAATACATGATATTATACAAGTGTTTGAATGCTTTTTCTTTTGCAAAATTTATGTGTTTTTTTTCGTTTTTGTATTTTTATGTTTTATTATTTATTTATGATATTAAAGCTTAGAACACATTTAACCCAAAATTTAAACTATTTATTATTCATTTTTATATTTCATTTTTGGTTAATTCTAAATTATGCAATTTATTTTCATATCAATAAAAATAATTCTTACTTATTACACTTATTTTTTTTAATTTGATTAATAAAAATATCATAAATGTGTCTAATTTTTACTACATTTTTTTTGTAAATTTCTATATTTATTTCTATTTTAAAAAATTTTATTGCTTAATTATGACTTCATAAGTTGATCAAGTTGGTTCAGATGGTTGAATTGCTTATCCACCACTTGGATAAATAATGGCTTTTGTTTTTGAGTCAGTTTTAAAATATATGGGTTTACATTGTAAAAAATATTGACATAGATCTAATTAGTATCATTTATTATTGAAAAATAATGTAAAAATATAGGATTTAATAATAGAAATTGAGATTTAATACCTTAAATATAAGACTTAATGAGAGAAGATTAAATGAGGTGAAAAGTAATAATTAATGTTACATTTTCAACCCTTACAATTAAAGATGTATTAAATACACAAATATGGCAATTATAGTAGCCATTATAACTATCATTAAAACTATAATAAAATGACTTTTTTAGCCTTTTCCAAACAAATAAATTGAGGGTAATTTTAGTTCAAAAAAAAATTCACATTACAATCACACTTTTATATATAGTATAGATTTAAGCCCTCTAGATCTAAAAAATCTTTAAAAAGTGATGCTCCTAGTATATAAGAGATTGTTAGATATTTGCACAAAAACAAAGGTGATATTTGGCATCGGAGCGTTTCACAAGTGGGCCTCAATTAACAAGTGATTCATTTCACTTGCTTTTTTGAGAAACACAAAAAAGGGATGCAGGCTGATTGGGCGTTTAAAGTGATTTGGCTTAATATTATAATATATTTATAATGACAATTGTGTAATATCTTAAAAAGTAGTCAGCTTTTTCAAATTTCAATGTGTCATGTCACCAAGGTGATTCAGGATCACTAAGCCGATTCAAGAAACGAAAGTTTGACATTTCATGAAACCCCTCATTTCTCGAATCCCAAAGCTAATCATTGCAAAAATGTTTTTTTTTTAGAAACAAAGCTGCCAAATGTCATTTTTTTATTAATTCCATTTAATTGTTTATGTGGTGCGCATGGCACATTAGCAGAAATAGAACGCTTGTGAAATGCTCTAGCGTCAAATGCCTAGGAAGATGTTAAACAAAAGAAAATTAAGGAGTGTTATGACATGAGATTTGGACATAATTGTAGAAAGGCTATTTCAAAATTTTTTCTATACAAATGCAACAACCTCTCCTTATGATAGATGAAATAGCAAAAAGTAAGAAAAGGTGTACGAGGGCCTTGACCTTATGAGATTATAGTGAAGTTCTTAGATGAAGAAGTTGAAGAATTGAGAATTTACTTCAAAACATTTTTTCAAAATGCTAAAATATATGTGTTCACCATGATGTGTGATGGTTGGACAGAACTTATTAGATTATCGATCATTAAAGTTATAGTATATTGCAATAGATAAATAATGTTACATAAATCCATTAATGCATTTAGTGATTGACATAATGCACAATATTTGTTTCAATTGATGAATACAATGGTTCATGAACTTGCTGCAGAAAATATTGTTCAAATTGTGATTGATAATGAAAGTGCTTATAAAACAGCTAGAAAAATATTAAAGGGAGAATGATAGTTAAGCAAAGAGTCAGAATTTTTAGGCCCAAAGTACGGTTGGGGTAGGTGCCAGCTCGGAATTGATGCCAATTCACGGGTGGGCATTGGTGCATAGAGTGGGGGTATTTGACATTTTGAATGTTTATAGGTCTGTAGTGAAATTTAAAAATGTGCAATGAGCCTATCCGTACTTTTCCGTATAAAAATATCGAGGGATATAGTCATCTTGAATCCGTGGAGGATATAGTCATCTACAAATCATGATGAACTACAAAAACCGTGTACAATGAGCTATGGAATCAATCAATAGTGAACATGTCAGTATTCTGTACATGAGGCATCTCATAATGCAGCTTTAAGATATTAAAGAATGTACTACCTACTAACTCATGTCTCAATTTACTAAGGTCATGTTTGAGAGTGCTTAAAAATAAGTTTTCATTTGGGCAGGGACTACACCATTAAACATTTATTGGTGTTTGGGAAATAAGCTCAAAATAAGTATTTATTTTAAAATTAATGGCTTATTTTTTAAGCCAAATTTCTGGCTTTTTGTAAGTGCTCATACAATAAGCACTTATTCAAATTTTTACTCTCAAAATTATCCATGGTAAATTTTTACAATACCAATTATATTTTTCTACATAAGTAATTTTGCAAAGGCACTTTTATAAAAGTAATTTTATGAAAGTAAAGTACTTTTACGAAAGCACTTTTACAAAAATACTTTTATAAGAGCACCTTTATGAAAATTACTTTAAAAAAATCACTTTTATGAAAGCAAATTTATGAAACTTTTATAAAAGCACTTTTACGAAAGCACTTTTACAAAATCACTTTTATAAAAGTATTTTTATGGAAGTACTTTATAAAACACTTCTACAAAAGCACTTTTATAAAAGTAATTTTATGGAAGTACTTTTATCAAAGTACTTTTATGAAAGAACTTTTATAAAAGCACTTTTATCAAAGTACTTTTATTCATTCACTTTGGATTGGGTGTTTTGAAAATGAAGGACAAAAGAGTCACAATTGCTTATTTAAGTGCTTATTGGAGAAAAAGACCACCAAATGCCCAAGATGAAATTAGTGCTTATTTTTTAAAATAAGCACTTGAAAAAGTTGAGTGTCAAATGCAAATAAGTGCTTATTCAAAGAAGCACATGTTTTTAAGCACTTAATCACTTATTTTTAATATAAGCACTCCCAAACATGGCCTAAGATGTATTGCACGTATTTGTAATTACACTCTTCCCAAATTCAGCCTAAAAGTCAAAGTAATAGTCAATATTTCAGTTCAGCCACATTATAATGGTTGAACGCTTGGTGTTTTAGTTGTATCCATTTGAAAATGTCATAAATTGTAATTGGAAAGCATAGAAGAAACGTTTTATGGTTATATGAAAATTAAATTCTCAAATGATGCAAGGCAAAATCTATAATGCACCAACTGCAACGTGCAGAAAAAGGTGTGAGCGATGAAAATGATACATCAAAGCTGATTTCTTTAATGTTGTCAAAGTCTTGATGGTAAATATCAATGTTTTCAACCCGTTGTTGATTTGGCCAATTGAACTGTTTGAATAGTTACCTGATTAGGATTTTGGGTTAGGTTCAGTTAAGACCTATCAGACGTGAATGAAGGGTTAGGATTCATCATATGGATGGCCGAACCATGCTAGATGGCTGGGGAAAATTTTAAAAAATTTCCTAATCCTTCCAGGAAGTGAATTCCCTATGTTTCAAAAAAACTGCATTTTTAACAATCGGTCTTGCATTGAACTGGACCAGATTTGAAATCAAACCAAGAGGGAGATGTATACCTGATACGGATGCCACAAATGCAAATCCCAAGGTGGAAGTTCATGCCGAAATCAGTCATAAAACCAGCCTCTATTGAAAATGGCACAACGTATTCTTGAAGCGGTTCAGCAATGCAGTTTTCAGCAAAACTATAATCCAACTGCTTGGATCGAATTGGGGAGGTGAGCACGAAATTCCTCTAGAATTTTCTTGCAAAAATCAGAGGAAGACTGATCTCTATCAGTCCCAAATAGTTGCGGTCGAAATAGGATTTCTTGGGAGACAAAAGAAGAAGAGAGAGAGAGAGAGAGAGAGCATAATTGAGAGGGTGTTCTTGATCAGTTCGCCCTCTTCTTGTTTTCTCTCTATGGAGCACTTCTTCTAATAAAATTAGGAGATTATCCAATTCTAATTTGGATAAACTCTATTAAGAGATAAGCCTTATCCTCTTAAGATGATAGATGCTCCACACCCATTTCTAAACCCAGATTCGCCCCATGTTACATAACAATTTAAGTTGTCATGTGACAACTTAATTAATCATATTAATTATGGGCCTTAGGCCCATTAGCTATAAGGCTCACGACCTAAGAGTGTTGCATGGCCAACTTAGGTTTGATTTGTATGGCATGGAACCCCACAATGACCTTACATAAGTCCACATGGGCTTGGCCCAACCTTAGTGAAAAGGCTTGGCCAAATTCACTACTAAATGTAGTGAACCCCTAAGCACATCACTATGGGCTCAAAACGGGCCCAACATTTACACTTAAATGATCATTGAATTCAGTTATCCTATGAAAACCCAAGGATAATGGACTTAAGTAAGACAAAGCCCATCAAATAATCAGCCCTGTAAAAGTCTCTTACGAAATCCACTGACGATAGTTTAGGTTTTCATCAGAGAGAGTGTAAACCCTATCATTCACTTTGTTTGACAAAGGGGCCGATCCTATCACTATGATCACATACTTAAGTAAATTCTCAGACTGCCCCAACATACCCAGGTTTTGACCCTCAGTGGATCTCACTGATTGGTATATCAAACATAGCCCAATCTGACACCTCAGTACTATAATGAAGTTTAAGTGTTATGTGTAACTTTCCAGTTTTGCTCATCAACCTCCAAGGTCTAGGGCATAACTAGAAAATGGTCTAGGTTTAGTGTTTCAACCAAACACACATTATATGTGCTTTGGGTTTAACCCTAGTATCTAAGATCAGTTGCCTCAACATTTTTGGTAGCACATCAGTGTCAGCCTTGGCAGGATAGACTCCTCAAATCTATCTAACGGTTGAGAACATTCTAAACTAACATGAGTCTCATAAGTGTCTAGTTTAAGGGGTAATTTCACAGAAACATACCAATATCAACATGAAACAATAATGTACTTTTATTCATTTACAATAAAAGTATTTATCCATCAATCTAATTGGAGCTAAGGGCATACACAGTCTAACAAGACGTTCAAAAACTGTTGACTTGGTCAAGAACTGTTCGATTCGGCCAATTTGACCTGGTGATTGGGTCATGGGTTGCATACTCAATGCATACAAACTTTTGGAGGCTATAACTTTGCACTCCGATGTCTGATTAGGGTGATTTTTTTATTTTGAGTAACTTTTTGACATCTATGCATAGGTGCCTTGCCATGATATTTTCACAAAAATAAAAACCCCTTTTTGGCCTCAAATTGCAATTTTTAATATTTTTATAAATAAAAGGGAAATTTTCTAAAACTCACCATGAGTTTTCAGCCTTTTTCTTAAACTCACCACAACTTTTCAAAATGTCTAAAACTCACCATGTTACTAACTTGACGTTAAACAAACTAACAGGTGTTAATATATTACCATTTTAACCTTCATGAAAAAATATAAAATATATACAAAATAAATTATCGGGTGTTAATATATTACCATTTTAATATTTAGACATGAAAAAAGGAAAAAGTTCAACAAAACATTTTCAAATATAAAATACATAAAAAAATAGAAATTACAAAAATATATAAAAATTATAGAAATTGCAAACAAAGTAAAAAAAATATTTTCAAATTATAGAAACTATAGAAATTGAAAAACAAAATCAGAAAATAAAAACTTGTGGTGAGTTTTAGACATTTTCAAAAGGTGAGTTTTGGAAAATAAAATGATAGAAATTGCACTAACGAAAGGTGAGTTTTGGAAAATAAAAATTTATTGACATAGTGAGTCTTAGACATTTTGAAATTTTGTGGTGAGTTTAAGAGAAATGTTGAAAACTCATTGTGAGTTTTAGACAATTTCCCTAAATAAAAAAATTAAAATCTGAATTAAAAAACATAAATTAAATATAAAATAATACATATAACATATCTAAAACATATTTATACATTATTTTATTGCTAAAATATATATTTATACACATATGTATACATGTATACACATATATAGCTCGACCTAGCCGGTCAAACCAATGGCCCACAATCCGGAGTTAAAACAGCTCGGCCTCCGAGTCGATTTTTAAAACATTGATAAATACGAATGCAGATTTTGTGAAATGTGAAAAATGAAAGATAGACCATGTGAGTAAGTGATATTCTTTAATGTGATTGATCGAAAACTTGATTTAACTTGAAACGAATATTAGTGAATGCATTGTAGTTGGAGTCAGACACAATTATAAGTTGGGCAACATATGGTCTAGCTACCAAGTGTCAAAACTTTATTCTAACAATAAAAAATGCTTAAATTTGTCAAAGTTTCTTAAGGCTCTGCTTTGTTTACCAAAATATAAGAGATTCGAGGGAAAGTTACTTAAAACTTTTCATAATATTCATTTTTTGTTGTTTCTCCCATTTTTTTCATTAGAAAAGATGTAATGTTAATGTAGAGAAGCATGTGAAGAATTCAATTACTTAATAATTTTTTTTTGGGTTATAAAAACTAAAGTATTTATAAGACGAAACTGTTTATTCAAATATATTGTCATTTATTTAGAAGATTTTGAAGGGATGGGAGATCCATCATATGGATGGCCAAACCATGCAAGGTGGTTGGGTGAAATTTCAAAAAATTTATTTCTCCCATCCAAGAATCGTATTCCCTAATTTAGAAAAACTACATTTTTCAAGGTTCGTTCTTGAAATAAACCGGACCAAATCTGAAACCAAGATTAAGGGAGGGATATACCTGATACGGAATCAGCAGTAGTTCTCAACATAGGTGTTCACGCCCAAAGAGTTCACCAAATCCTTCCTCCACTGAAGATGACACAACTTAGGGTGAGGGAGGATCAACAAAGAGATTCTTCAGCAAAAATCACGTAGAGATGTGAGCACAGCTTCAAAATCATTTCTTCTAGCAAGAAACAATATCAAGATCCAATCTTGATCACTCCAAGAACTGGAGATCGAATAGGGTAGGGTGGCAAGAGCAGAGAGAGAGAACTGAATGCAGAAAACTATAAAATTGTGTAACATTTTTCCAGTTCACCCTCCTCCTTTTATATAATCCTTAAAAGGTTAACCTCCTAATCTGATTAAGAGTTTCTTGATCCAAATTGTTATTTGGATCTTGACTCTTTAACTGATAAGGCTTATCCCTTATCTTATCTGCAAATTAGGATCAACTTCTCCTAATCCAACTAGAAGTTTCCTAATCCAAATCTTTATTTGGATCTGGACTCCTCAAGTGGATAAGAGTTATCCTCTTATCCTTATATGTTGATCCATACCCAGATTCGCCCCCTTATTTAATTAATCAAATTAAACCCAGCTCGAATTGGGCTTTAGGCCCATTAAGCTTTTAGGCTCATTTTCCTTTAAGTGTTTGCTAGCTTGGCTCTCTTTGTATGACGTGGGACCCTATCATTGATCTCCACATAAGCCACATGGGTTCAGCCTAGCCTCTGTTACAAGGCCTGGCCAAATTCACTACTGAATACAGTGAATCCCCTGAGTCCATCAGTATGGGCTCTTAATGGGCCCGACATTTACACTAAATGGTCATTGGGTCCAGTCATCTTATAAAGGCCTAAGGACTGTGGGCAGATGTGATATTATCCCATCAGGTAAAAGCCCTAAATGGTCTTACACTTAACCTCCCGGCCCATAATGATCAAACAATGCCCGATAAGAGATGACCTCTCCCTCGGCTGCAAGGTACAGTGTTGCACTCTCTACTCACATGGATCCTAGGAATTAAAACCTTTTTGCAAACAATTTGTGAAACAATAATATATATGTATATCTCTATATAAATATATTTTGCAAAAACAAATCTCAATAAATTTGAAATCAACTATCGGCAGCTTAGGTTTCCATTAGATAGAGTGCATTCCCCGACCATTCACTTTGTCTGAAAAAGGGGTTGATTTTGTCACTATGATCACCCACTCAGGTGAATTCTCGGATTGCCCCAACATACCAAGGTTTTGACCCCCTCTAAGGATCTCACTGATTGGCATATGAAAGATAGCCCAATCCAACACCTAGCGCAGTACTGTAATCGAGTCTAGTGGTCAAGTGTAACTTTCCAGTTTTGCCCATCTATCTCCAAGGTCCAGGGCATAACTAGAAAATGGTCTAATTCAAGGTTTCAAGTAAACCCACACTTCATGTGCTTCAGGTCTCACCCTGGCAGCTGAGATAAGCCACCCCAACCGATTTGATAGCACATTAGTGTCAACCTTGGCAGGGTAAACCTTCCCAGGTCTATCCAATGGCTGTGAAGATTCTAAACTAACATGAGTCTCTTAAGTGTCCAGTTTAAGGGTATTACACAGAAACACACCATAATAACAAGAATCAATTATGTACTTTATTCATTTACAATAAATGTCAAAAGTACATCAATCTGATTGGAACTAAGGGCATACACTGTCTAACACTCCCACTTGCACTTAGGTCCAATTGGGTAGAAGCATCAGTCCCAAACTGTCCACGTGTTTCTCAAACACTTTCTATGTCAGTGGATTAGTCAATGGGCCTGCCACATTCTTCGCTGATGCTACCTTTAACAATAATCTCCTGTAAATCTAGTGTTGTCGCACAACAGTGGAATGGGTGATGTGCTGAATTCCAAATTCTAGAATGAACAATTTCATCCATTAGGCAGCCTCACTAACGACAATGTGCTTGGCTTAGGTCGTGGACTATTTTTCTTACTTTATAGGACCTCATCATGAATATGTAACCATAGCAGAATTTCTATCATCTGGGTCTGACTAGAAGTCGGCATCGGTATACCCTAGGATCTATAGTGAACTACCATCAAACACCAAACAAAACCCTTTTGTCCTTCAAAGGTATTTCAGTATGTTTTTCACAGCTGTCCAGTGCCCCTGTCCTGGGTTTGATTGATATCTACTTACCACACTCACTGCCTGAGCAATGACAGGCCGAGTGCACAGCATGGCATACATGATGCTCCCTATGGCTGAGGCATAGGGAACCTCTCTCATGCCCTCAATCTCTTCGGGAGTATTAGGAGACATACCCTTGGAGAGAGTGACTCTGTGTTTAAAAGGAACATTTCCTTTCTTGGATTTTTCCATACTGTATCCTTTGACAATCTTGTCAATGTAAGTAGACTGGAATAATTCTACTATCCTGTTCAATCTATCTCTATTGAGTCAAAGTCCCAAGATGTAGGAGGCTTTTCCAAGATCTTTCATGGAGAATTGTTGTGAAAGACATACTTCTACTATAGTTAACATCCCTACATCATTCCCAATGAGTAGAATGTCATCTACATACAGAACCAGGAACGTAACCTTATCTCCCACTGTCTTCCTGTAAACATAGGGGTCATCCGGATTTTGCTCAAAGTCAAATTGTTTGACCATAGAGTCAAACCGAATGTTCCAGCTCCTAGAAGCTTGCTTAAGTCCATATATGGATCGATTGAGTTTACACACCATGTGTTCCTGACCTGCAGCAATGAATCCTTGCAGTTGCTACATGTAGATATCTTCAGTAAGATCTCCGTTCGGGAATGCGGTTTTGACATCCATTTGCCAAATCTCGTAATCATGGTTTTCTGCTACACCTAATAGGATTCCAATGGATTTAGGCATGGCCACTGGTGAAAAGGTTTCTTCATAGTTGATTCCCTCTTTTTGAGTATACCCTTTCGCCACAAGACAAGCCTTGTAGGTCTCAACTTTCACATCGGGGCCCTTCTTCCTCTTGTAAATCCATTTGCAACCAATCGCTTTTACCCCAGGGAGTGGATCTATGAGAGTCCAGACTCTATTGGTCTTCATTGAGTCCATCTTAGCTCTCATGGCATCTGTTTTCTTGGTGCTAAGATGGTATGATTCCAGAATAGAGAGAAGAGAAGAAGGAGAAGAGAGAAGAAAGAAAAGAGAGGAGAGAGACAAAATTGAGAGAGACAAAATTCAACTGGCAGCACCAGTTTAATTGGTATTTATACTCGGGTGACCATACAGAAAAAAGAAAGGATAAAATTACAAAGGTTCCCTTGTAGCATTAAACATAAAATAAACTAAGTTATTTCAACACTCCCCCTCAAGTTGGGATGTAGATGTCAATCATGTCCAACTTGTCACATAAATCATCGTGCTGTGAGTGATGTAAGCCTTTTGTAAATGTATCTACCAATTGCTCTTTGAAACTCACATATGGGGTGCACACTTCTCCATTAACAATTTTCTCTCTAATGAAGTGTTTGTCAACCTCTATATGCTTAGTTCTATCATGAAGAACTGGGTTGGCTACAATATTGATGGTAACCTTGTTATTACAATACAAGGACATAGGGCCATCAACAGGAAAACCCAGTTCGTTAATAGATTCTTTATCCACATGCCTTCAGCCATCCCATGGGACATTGCTCTATATTCATCTTTAGCACTAGACCAAGCCACTACATTTTGTTTCTTGCTTCTCCATGTGACTAGGTTTCCTCCCACAAAGGAACAATACCCACTAGTAGACTTTCTGTCATCAACTGATCCAACCCAATCAGCATCTGTATAGACTTCAATCTTCAAATGACTATTCAATCTTCAAATGACCACAAGTCTCTAGAATTGTTTTACATCTTTGAAAACTTCACCACAACAGTTACCCAGTCTATGATATAGATCAATGGGAGAGTCGGCTGGTTTAACCCCTAGTTTTCTTGTATCCTGTAATAGATTTAGGATGTATTTCCTCCGAGAAATGAAGATCACCTTTTGAAAATGGACCACTTCAATTCCAAGAAAATATCGTAGGGGACCTAGATCCTTCACCTCAAATTTAGTGGCTAAGAAATCTTTCAGTCTCTAAATTTCAACCTTCTACTCACCTGTGATCACTATGTCATCAACATACACTATCAAGGCTGCAATCTTTCCTTCCCCTCTTTTCACAAATAGAGTATGGTCAGTCTGACATTGTTTGTAGCCAACCTGATGTATAACCAGATGAAACTTGTTGAACTAGGCTCTCGGAGATTGCTTCAGACCATACAAAGACTTCTTTAATCTACACACTTTATGCTCTTTGCCTTGGGCACTAAAGCCAGGAGGTTGGACCATGTACACCTCTTCCTCAAGGTCTCCATTCAGGAAAGCATTTTTAATGTCTAGTTGATGAAGATCCCAATCAAGATTTGTTGCAAGGGAGAAAAGGACTCTAATAGAGTTCATCTTGGCTACTGGGGCAAAAGTCTCTACATAATCTACACCATATACTTGGGTAAACCCTTTTGCCACCAACCTAGCCTTGTACATTTCTATTGTGCCATCAGCCTTGTGCTTTACTGTGAACACCCACTTTCACCCTATCGGTTTCTTGCCTTCAAGAAGATCCACTAATTCCTACGTACCATTTTTATGTAGGGAATTTATCTCTTCTTTCATTGCATCTGTCCATTCAGGTACCAAGAGAGATTCTGCCACATTTTTTGGGATAGGGACGCCATAAATGGAAGAAATGAATGCATGAAAGGAGGGTGAGATGTTCCATAGGTAACAAAATGGGTAATAGGATACTTGGTGGTACAAGACCTTACTCCCTTCCTTTTTGCAATGGGAATGTCAAGGTCATCACCAAAAGGAATATCTATGGCAAGAGGACCAGGAATATCAATAGGAATGATAGTACCTGGTTGGATATGATCTGTCCCCGGTGAATCTGATTGTGTTGGCGGTACAGTTTCAAGTTGCTCCACAGCTCTTGAATTTAGCTGGCTCTTGCGACGATGAAAAACAAGGAATGGAGGAGGGTCAAGTAAAGAAGGGAGAACCTGAACCTGAACTAGTTTCTCCTCCACCTTACTCTCCCCCTAAGGAGAAACCAGAAAAAAAGGGTCACTTTCAAAGAAAGACACATCCATAGAGACATAGTACTTCTTAAAAACAAGACCAAAACATCGATAGCCCTTTTGGGAAGAAGGATAACCCAAGAAGACACAAGGAATGATACGAGGATCAAGTTTTCCACGAGTAGGAAAAAGGTCCTGGACGAAACAACGACAACCAAACACACAGATAGGAATAGAGAAGAGGGGAGCCTTGGAAAAAAGGAGCTAATGTGGGGCCTTGTACCCTAACAAGCAGGATGGCATACGGTTGATGAGATAGGTAGCACGCAACACAGCATCCAACCAGAAATGTTTAGGGACATTCATGTGTATAAGTAACCTGCGAGCAACTTCAAGAAGATGGCGATTCTTTCTTTCGGCCACACCATTTTGCTGAGGGTTCTAGCGTAAGAGCTACGGTGTATAGATCCACACGAAGCAAAAAACTCCGTGAGATCACTATGGAAATATTCTTTGGCATTGTCTGATTGGAAAATTTTGATTTCCATTTGAAAATAAGTGAATATCAAGCGTTGGAAATCTTTAATGATTTTTGGTACTTCATATTTGGACTAGAGGTGTAAATTGGGTCGGGCCGCGGCCCAACACAATTTTGGACCGGCTCGACCCGGCCTGACACGATGGCTAACAGGTTGTGCCAGGCCCAACACGGAGGTCCGTGTCGTGCTGCGCCGGGGGTTCGAGGCCCATGGGCCGACGTGCTGCTCGCAGCCTGCGTGCCAACACGGCCTAGCCCGCGGCACGGCACGAAGCACGGGCCGGCATGGCAAGGCCCACCAGACCCGTAACGGGCTGTGCTCGGCTGCGCTCGGGGGGTATTTCTGTATAAACAACCATATTAGGGGGTATTTCTGTATTTTGCTTATGGGGGTTGAAAAAATGACATAAATGCCCCCCCAATAGCTAAATAACAACTAGTTTATGGGGGAATTTTGGGTAAAGTTATAAGTAACTTTACAACGACCAAAATACCCCTCCCAACAACTAAATAACAAATAGTTTTTTGGGTATTTTGGGCAATTGAATTATGTTCAATTCCTATAAATAGCCTTATCCTCCACCATTCTCATCACACCAATTCAACAATTCTCTTAATTCTCTCTCTCTCATACTCATACATTCTCAATTATTTGCAAAATGAGAAATTCTAATTAGCTGATTGTCTGATTCTGCATTCTCCAATTCACAAGTCTCAACTTTATCGAAGTTTCAACTTTCAACAAGAAGGCTTGCTCAACTAGCTCAAGTATCTCAATTTGGGAGGCTTGGACATTGAAAGGCTTCAACTGTTGAAATCAAGTTAGGATTTTGAATCGACAATCCGGGTAAGTCGAATTAGATTATTTTTTATCTTTTTAGAATTAAAAACAATGGCCGGCCCTTCTCAAAATTGATTCCCCAACATGTTCACCATGGATGACATTCAATTGCATAACGATAGTATTAGTGTTAGCACTGATGCGTTTGATGTCAATGAAAGTGGAACTCTCATCCCCAATAGTAGTAGTACTATGGGAAAACGGAGGGCTTCTAAGTTGAGTAGCCCGGTTTGGAAATTTTTCAAAGTAGAGGATATTGAGGGGAAGGGGAAAAGGGTTGTTTGCCAAAAATGTAGGAAAGACTTTAGTTATTATAGTAAGGGTGGTATGGGTCATTTGAGCAGACATCTGCTCACACATGACCGAGAGGAAGATGAAGGGAGAGAAACAACCCAAACACTGATTAGGAGGGGGACTACCTTTGATACTTTTAGATATTCACAAGAAAAAATGAGACAAGATCTTGCTAAGTATATTGTACATGCAGAACAACCATTTATGTTAGCTGAAGATCTAGAGCTAGAAAAATGGTTGTGTAGTTCTGTAAACTTACAATATAAAAAAGTTTCTAGGAATACTATAAGAACTAATGCTTTAAAAATTTTTTATTCATAGAAACAAAATTTAATTTCTTTGTTAGCAATTCTTAATTCTAAAATTGCAATTACTTCGGATGTTTGGACATCCAAATTTAATATTAGTTATATTTGTGTTACCGACCATTTCATTGATGAAGATTGGCTTTTGAATAAAAGAATTTTAAGTTTTACTAGGCTTGAATGGCCACATAGTGGTCCAGCTATTGCTGCAAGTATTTTAAATACTTTGCATGCTTATGGATCTATTAGTTTTGATAATGCTAGCAATAATGATTCTGCAATAAATATTTTAAAATCTCAATTAAAACCATGCTTAAATGGTAAATTATTTCATATTAGATGTGCATGTCACATATTAAATTTATGTAT
>NW_010729404.1:160477-176366 GCF_000365185.1 Nelumbo nucifera
TAATTTTTTAAATAGTTCCTAATTCCCAAAGTCCATAGGAAAGTTAAATATTTTAGTTTTAYAATTTTACTTAGAAAAGAAATCAAAATTTTCAAAAAAAATATATAAAATAAAAAAATAGTGCAACCTGGTTCGACCTAGGCCCAAGGCTCGCCCTGTGGCCCAGCTCGGCCCGACCCAGGCCTGCGTGCCAGCATGGCATGGCACGGACCCACTTGGGCTTGGGCCGTGGGTCGTGCCAAGCCGACTCCCAAAATTTCCACTGGGGAGGATGACACCGCCCGTGGTGGTACGCAGGCCAGCACGGCACAGCCCGCCTTTAGGGCGTGCCGGCTCGACTTGACTCACTTTACACCTCTACTTTGGACTGCATATGGTACACCCATGTATATCGGGAGTAATCATCAATAAGTGTAATTAAATATTTATAGCCAGACTCGGATGTTAAAGTAACAAGGCCCTAGACATCAAAATACACAATATGGAAAGGAAAATCAGATTTATTATTTCTTGAAGTAAAGTGATTTCTACAATGTTTGCTCAACTAACAAGTTTGACATGTGAAATCCAACACTGACACTGATTTAAATAAATATGGTAACAAAACTTTCAATGATTCAAAAGATAAATGACCCAAATGATTGTGCCATAAAAGGACTTGACTCTTATTAGACAGACTCTTAGACTCAATAGCCGCAAGACAAGCGTTATTCTCTAGCATGTAAAGACCATCTACCATACAATCTCTACCAATCGTCTTCCCCGAGGCCAAATCCTGTATCACACAAGAGAGGAAAAAAGGTTACTGAGCAGTTCATCGAATTTGTTATACTACTAATAGAGAACAAATTTATGGGCAGTTTAGGAACATGTAGAACATCAAAAAGGGTGAGTCCAAGTGGAAGGGAGATGGTTCATTGACCAGCTATGGTGGAGAAAGAACCATTAGCAAGTCTCACTTTGTCCCGTCCAGATAATAGATGATAAGATTGAAAACAATTAGACTTACCCGTCATATGGTTCAAGGCTCTAGAATCTATTATCCAAGGGGAGTCTGAGGGATGAGATGACACATGGAAAGTTGTGGCAGAGTTACCGTTACCTGATGTAGATGCAAATGAAGTCGAGGGTGGAGAAGCAAAATCCATCTGGAGGATTGCCCTCCCATACAATTCTAGATGGTCATGGAAAGAATTAATGTTATCTTCCCTTGGATCAGTCCCAGAAGGACTCATAGTAGTGGTAGATGATTGAGGCTCTTGAGAGGCTAAATTTGCTACATTAAACTTTCTCTGACCTTGCTATCCTGGCTTCTTATTTTGATCCGTCTTTTTACTCATTTCCTGAGCCCACTTTGGCTTCCCATGAAGCTCCCAACATGTCTCCCGAGTAGGCCTAGTCTTCTGATAGTGTATACACCATAGCTTATCTTTGTCATCAACTTTCTTCTAGGAGTCACTCTTCTTGAAGGAATTTTCCACCACCCGTAGGAACACCCCCTTTAGCTATTAAAGCAACATGCTCCCCTTCAGGATTAATCATCACATTTCGTCTGCTCTCTTCTGATTGTACTAGAGCATATACTTCTTGTACGGATGGGAGGTCTTTACCCCCCAATATCTAAACCCTGATAGATTCATATATAGGATTCAGCCCTAGGATAAAGGCAAACACTCTTTGCTGTGAAACCAGAGACTTGTATGCTTTGGCATCTACATCACACTTCCAATATATATTCTAATAGTGATCGAGTTCCTTCCAAATAGAAGTCAAGTCTGAATAGTAGGCGGAGAGACTCCTCTCCCCTTGTTTACAAGTTGAGGAGGCAGCCTGCAACTGATATATTTTAGCATAATGCCATTGTTCGGAGTATGTAGATTGTGCCTACTCACATATCTCATGAGTTGTTTCTGCCCACATGAAGGTCTTTCTCACTTGTGGCAGCATAGACAATAACAGCCATGACATCACCATGTTGTTTTCTTGGTCCCACCTATCATGTTCCACACCACTCGATTGGGGTTCTCTAATTCTACCATTGATATACCCCGCTTTTCCCCTTGCAGTTATGTAGAGCTAGATTCCCCTTGACCATTCTAGGTAATTGAGGCCATCAAAGGGAATCACAACCATGGGAAAACTCATGTCAAAACCTCCGCTCATCCCACTCTGACTAGAAGTAACACCAGACATACCAGAATCTTCAAAAGACATAGAAGCTGAATCTAATAAGTCACAATCCAACTAGAGAACAAGATTTTCAATTCAGTTCAGACTCACAGTATAGTAAAGAAACAGGTTGTCGTCTCAGTTCAGTCACACTTCTAGACACAAGAAACTTGTTCTCACACAAAGGGACCAAAGCTGGTCACACACCATTATTGTTCTCATAATTTTTTTTCTTTACTGAACCATTTTAGACTGATCACACCATTACTGATGGCACACCATTACTGATCACACACCATTTCAGATGTGTAAGGTATATCAAAGAAACAGATCTGACCATTCCCTCTAGCAATAAATCAACTTTCACACAATAACTTAAGTTCAATGTAAATATAAGGAAATAAACTGCTGTCACAGCAGTTACAAATCTGCAGTCTTGAAGAAAAACACAACTTTCAGGACATAGGAAGGATCACTCAATCCACATACATTGAGAGAAGAAACTCTCACACCAGCTGTAGGTCACTAGACCCACATAACCCACTAATCTGGGCACAAAAGGATCAGTTCAATCCACAGAACTGATGGAGAAAAATGAAAAAAAAAACTCACAATATTCGAAACTAATTCACAGCATTCGATTTTTCTCTCCTCTGATAATTTTTGGGCTCACAACCAAGAGGAAAGAGCTGTCTTGCAGTGAGCTTCCTCACACGTCCACCAGAGATCTTGTTCTTTGGTTCGATAAGCAATAAACTAAAAAGGAAAGAGGAGATTGGATCTGTAGCTCTAATACCATGTTTTCTTGGTGCTAAGATGGTATGATTCAGAACAGAGAGAAGAGAGAAAAGATTGGAGAGTGATAGAATTGGGAGAGACAAAAGTCAACTGGCGGCTACCCACTTCAAGGAATCTATGTCCAACATAGCTTCCTTATAAGTCACGGGATCTTCCTCACTGTTCATGGCTTCCACCAAGTAACTTTCTTGATCATATCCGTAATGAACCGGAGGCCTAGAAACCCGGGTAGACCTTCTAGGTTGGTTATTTTCTAGAGCCTGTGGGACATCTCCCACTACCCCTAGGCTCTCCTCATCAAGAACAACTTTCTGATGATGATTGTCCAGGATAAGTTTTCTTCCAAAAAATAGGCATATCGACTGCAAAACACCTTTTGCTCCTTTGGATCATAGAATAAATAACCTATAGAGCTTTTGGGGTAGCCTACAAATAGGCAACGACTGGTCTTGGATTCCAATTTTTCAGCACTTGTTCTTTTAACATGTGCTGGACAACCCCAAATCTTCAAGTGTCTTACACTTGGTTTCTTACTTGTCCATAGCTCATATGGAGTCTTAGGAATGGATTTGGTTGGAACCCGATTCAGCACGTATATCGCAGTCTCTAATGCGTAACCCCAAAATGATATAGGTAATTCCAAGCGGATGAGAAGTGAATGAACCATATCCAATAGAGTCTGATTTCTCCTCTCCAATACACCGTTTAATTGTGGTGTAGCAGAATGAGCTAGTTGTGATACAATCCCATTTTCCATTAAGTAGTCCCTGAATTCGTCAGAGAGATATTCGCCTCCTCGATCTGATCGAAGGGCCTTAATTTGTCTCGTTATTAACTATTTCTCGACCTCTTGTCTGAACTCCTTGAACTTTTCAAAGGATTCAGACTTGTGTCTCATTAAGTATACGTAACCATATTGTGAAAAATCATCAGTAAATGTTATAAAGTAAACGTGTTGGTTACGTGCCCTAACATTCATGGGACCACATACATCAGTATGTATCAGGTCTAGTATGCCTATAGATCTTTCAGGCTTACCTATAAATGGTCGTTTCGTCATCTTACCTTGAAGGCAAGGTTCACAGGTTGGAAGATCTTCTATAGTTAGAAAATCCAAAGGACCATCCTTTACCAACCTTGTGATACGATCTATATTAATGTGGCCAAGTCGGTAATGCCACAGGCTCGTGGGATTAACTGTATCACGAGTTATTTTCTTGGGGATTACATCCGATGTAGTTTCAGTTAAGTTTTTTTCCAAAAAAGGATGGAGAACATAGAGGTCATTCTCAAGTTCTCTGTAAGTGAGAAATTTGTTATTCTGTTTAATAGTAATCACATTACTCAACAAAATAGAATAACCATCCATACACAATTTTAAAACAGAAATCAAATTTCTTCTCAAATTAGGTACATAAAGACAATCTTTAAGTAAAATAACTCCTTCTCTGAAATACAATTCTATAGTTCTTATGGTTTTAGCTACAACAATTGCAAAAGTCCCCAAGTAAAGAGTCACTTCTCCATCACTTAGCCTTCTACTTGTCTTGAACCCCTGCAATGTGTTATATGCATGAGTAGAAGCCCCGGAGTCAATACACCAGGACGCAAAAGTGTCCAACAAATTGGTTTCTATGATAAAGGATTCGAAATTACCTTGCTTCTTGGTCTCCAGATATTGAGGACAATTCCTCTTCTAGTGGTCGGTCTGCTTGTAGAAGTGACAGGCATCTGATGTCTTGTCCTTCTTCTGCTTTTTGGTCTTGCCAATTTTCTTTTGAGGCTTCTTCTTTGCCTTCCTCTTCTTCTTACCCGATTTGCCACCTTCAACAAGTATGGCAATGGGCCTATCCTTCTTAATCAGTTCTTCAGCCTTCTGCAACATATTGTTGAGTTCTTGAAGGCTAACTTTTAGCTTATTCATGTTGTAATTCATGATAAACTGATTGAATGGGGGTGGCAAAGAGTTAAAAACAACATCAATTTTAGTGTCATCATCAAGCCTTGAACAAAGAGCCTCTAGTTCATTGATATAGACCATCGTCTTTAGACAATGGTCATGAACTTGTTGGTTCTCAGTCATTTGAGTGGTCATAAACAATTTTAGGACCTTTTATCGAGTACAATGATTATTCTCTTCATACATCGTCCTCAAACTATCCATGATATCCTTGGACACTTCGATCTTACCGAATTGTCATTGTATCAGATTGTCTAAGGAGGTTATGATATAACACCGGGCAAGAGAGTTTTTCTCTTCCCGTTTTTGATACTCTTTCTTCCGTGCCTCAGAAGCTCTATCACCCGGACGTTCTGGTGCAGGGTTTTTGGCTACCTTATCCAATTTCTCGGACGTCAACACCAGTATAAGGTTACGTAACTAGTCAGCGTAGTTTGGGCCCTTAAGCTTATTATCATCAAACAGTTTGGCGAATTGTCCATTTGCCATTTCTGATAAAAGGCAATGCAAATTATTAGTCCACAACCTAAATTGATTCATGTTATTTACATAGAAAAGGCTTTTAATCTATGGTCCATTTCCATTTCTTCACCTCTGAGATTCCCCTCCTATCTTAGTGACGGAGATGCGGTTATGTCTTTAGAAATGTGGGAAATCACATACGGTGCATGGAGCCAACTGTTTCATGTGAATAACCCCACCACTT
The DNA here is from genome assembly GCF_000365185.1 of Nelumbo nucifera. The sequence goes on from NW_010729404.1 coordinate 166,111, forward strand.
TTTGTGAAGGATCATTCCACTCATCTCATGAGCTTTCCCTTTGGCCTCTGCCAAACGATGTTCATTGCCATTTTAGGTTAAACCTTTCTGTCCAGTAAGTGCAAACCAGTCATATTTGTGAACGCCAAGGTACCGTGAGAGAGTCTTCCATTTTAGGATAGACCCCTCCCACATCGGTATATGACGCCCCTATCATCTTATGAAACAATCAAATATGAATCTCCCTATCACAAGCACTTATATATCTGGAGGGAACAAGTTGTTACGTCCCTAAATTTGATTTAAGTCAAACCAAAGTGTCTCCCATTGATTTTCTTAAAGTCTCACTCAAATGGGCCCAAAACGGCTAGGGTTCCACACGGTTCCTCTTGGGGAGGAAGATAATCTAGGGCCCATTGGAAAGGGAGATCATCCAATGATCTTTAGGGCACCATGGAAATGATGTGCATTCATCCATGGTGTGCATAGAGAGCCACTAACGTTTGAACATGGACCAAGTGCTTATGGCCCATGTACGTAGCACATCACGCATCACACATCACATACATGAAACATTCACATAATTGGTCCAATCAATTAAATCAATTGTAAAACCCTAAATTAATTAAGTTAAATCAATATCAGTCCATTAAAGCCCATAATATTATCATATAACTCATAATATTATCATATGACATTATCTAGGTATATGGGCTAAACTACAAAAGGCAATTTGATCCATATAGCATTTATGCTGAATTAGGGCTAATGTAGTTTTATCTTAACAAAACTAGGTTTTACAGGGAAGGTCGAATTGTATCTTGTTTTGGGCCATCAAACCCTTGGCTCAAAACAGAATTTGGGGCTGAGAATAGACCCCTATTGAACCACAGGTTTGGTCCAACCAATTTGGACCAATCTTGGGTCAAACAGGCCTAGGGTTTGGTGTCCATTGCAAGATCCAATTCAAGATTGTGATCTGAAATTAATTACAGCCGATTAAAGACAATCAAGAATCAGCAAGAAAACATATCAGAGGGTTGTACATGTGATTGCAATACTTGCAAAACAAAGGGTTAATCGCAGATAGTAAAATCGATATCTGCAAATCGCAGATTACAGTTTCTTTAACTGCAAAGGTCTTCTCTTTCTCCATGTTCTCCAACAAGTCTTTAGACGTGAAAAAAAAATAGAAAAACCTATTTTTCTTTTAATTAAATCACATCAAATCCTATACATTGTCTTAAAAATAAATATATATATATATATATATATATATATATATATATATATATATATATATATATATATATTTACAGACCAAAATGAACAGAATAAAAATTATAGGGTGCGCAAATCTTGGCATCTTTAAAGAATTCGATCTCTATCACACAACAGCCCATCAATCCAAGAAACAATTATAGAACCATTCCATAATCATTAAAGAATAATAAAGAATTAATTTCATATCTACACGCCCATTACTGAGAATCGATTTCTCAAAAAAATAGTAAACTTGCACAAATCGGGTAGAACAATTTCTGCCCATTTGCGCAGGTTCAGATCTGGTCCAGATTTGGTTCAAGACTTGAACCTAACTCTGATACCACTGAAGGGATGGGAGATCCATCATATGGATGGCCAAACCATGTAGGGTGGCTGGGCAAAATTTCAAAAAATTTCTTTCTCCCATCCGGGAATTGTATTCCCTAATTTAGAAAAACTGCATTTTTCAAGATTCGTTCTTGAAACAAACCGGACCAAATCTGAAACCAAGATTAAGGAAGGGATATACCTGATATGGAATCAGTAGTAGTTCCCATCGTAGGTATTCACACCCAAAAAGTTCACCAAATCCTTCATCCACTGAAGATGACATAGCTTAGGGTGAGGGAGGATCAGCAAAGAGATTCTTCAACAAGAATCAGGCAGGGATGTGAGCACAACTTCAAAATTGTTTCTTCTAGCAAGAAACAATATCAAGATCCAATCTTGATCACTTCAAGAACTAGAGATTGAATAGGGTAGGGTGGCAAGAGTAAAGGGAGGGAGAACTGAATGCAGAAAAATGTGAAACTGTGTAACATTTTTCTAGTTCACCCTCCTCCATTTATATAATCCTTAAAGTGTTAACCTCCTAATCTAATTAGGAGTTTCTTGATCCAAATCTTTATTTGGATCTAGAATCTTTAAGTGATAAGGCTTATCCCTTATCTTATTTGTAGATCAGGATCAGCTTCTCCTAGTCCAATTAGAAGTTTCCTAATCCAAATCTTTATTTTGATTTGGACTCTTTAAGTGAATAAGAGTTATTCTCTTATCCTTATCTATGATCCATACTCAGATTCGCCCCTTATTTAATTAATCAAATTAAACCCAGTTCGAATTGGGCTTTAGGCTCATTAAGCTTTTAGGCTCATTTCCCTTTAAGTGTTTGCTAGCTAGGCTCTCTTTGTATGACGTGGGACCCTATCATTGATCTCCACATAAGCCACATGGGTTCAGTCTAGCCTCTATTACAAGGCCTGACCGAATTCACTACTGAATACAGTGAACCCCCTGAGTCCATCAGTATGGGCTCTTAATGAGCCCAACATTTACACTAAATGGTCCTTAGGTCTAGTCATCTTATGAAACCCCAAAGACTATGGGCAGACGTGAGATTAGCCCATCAGGTAAAAACCCTAAATGGTCTTACACTTCATCTCAGCCCATAATTATCAAACAATGCCCAACAAGAGAGGACCTCTCCCTCGGCTGCAAAGTATAGTGTTGCACTCTCTACTCACATGGATCTCAGGAATTAAAACCTTTTTGCAAACAATTTGTGAAACCATAATATATATGTATATCTCTATATAAATATATTTTGCAAAAACAAATCTCAACAAATTTGAAATCAACTGCTGACAGTTTAGGTTTCCATCAGAGAGAGTGCATTCCCCGATCATTCACTTTGTTCGACAAAGGGGCTAATCCTGTCACTATGATCACCCACTCAGGTGAATTCTCGGATTGCCCCAACATACCCAAGTTTTGACCCCCTCTAAGGATCTCACTGATTGGCATATCAAAGACAGCCCAATCTAACACCTAGTGTAGTACCATAATTGAGTGTAGAGGTCAGGTGTAACTTTTCAGTTTTGCCCATTTGTCTCCAAGGTCCAGGGCATAACTGGAAAATGGTCCAATTCAAAGTTTCAAGTAAACCCACACTTCATGTGCTTCAGGTTTCACCCTGGTAGCTAAGACAAGCCACCCCAACCGACTTGGGAGCACATTAGTGTCAGCCTTGGCAAGGTAAACCTCCCTAGGTCTATCCAACGGCTATGAAGATTCTAAACTAACATAAATCTCTTAAATGTTTAGTTTAAGGGTATTATACAGAAACACAACATAATAACACAAATCAATTATGTACTTTTTTCATTTACAATAAATGTCAAAAGTACATCAATTTGATTGGAGCTAAGGGCATACACTATCTAACAGATTTATCTGTAATATCCCTTATTTTCTTGATAATGACACTTTAATTATAGAGAATTTCCATGAATCTTCCAAGGCTAGCTGTGAAAGAGAAAAATCCCAACTGTTAAAAATTGAATATTTTTGAGTTGTAGTTCAAGAGCAGGTTTAGGTACAAAGGTTTGATAATTCTACCATATAGATATGACACCACTAACTCGAGGTTGAACTTTCATATATGAATAAAGGACTACAAATAAAAAGATTTTTTGAACATACTTACTCTTGGTAAAACTGTTTTACATATAAAAGGCATTCAAGATGAATTTAATAATAGTAAATTTCTCTCTTTATTATTATTATTATTATTATTATTATTATTATTATTATTATTATGTTAAGAAATTTCTCTCAACTTATTTGTTTCTCTCTATTTTTCTATCAAATCAAATATAGTCTAAGAAGGTGTTCGAAACCACTCTGAATCTCCTACTTACAAATTGTTCTCACATGCATACCCACAAGACAATACCACTGTGTATTGGAAGCATTACCCCATAAATTACAAGGGAGATATTCCAAATGCGCATCTGTGGTGTGTTATGTAGGTATAGAGGAAACAACTTGTGCTTAGAAGATCGAATTCACTGGAAACATGGTTTTGTTTTCGAAAACAAAAACAATTGTCACATCTAAATTATATTGTTGGATGTGGGAACTGTTTGTGGGTAGGAGATTTGAGATCTCTTGAAATATGGTTTCTTTTGCTTTTGAAAACAAAAACAATTGCCACATCAGCAAAAATTTCATTTTGTTAGATGTGACAATATTTTGTGGGTAGGAAATCCAAATTCATACAAAACATGGTTTTTTTGTTGATGTGGTGATTGTTTTTATTTTTTAGACCTAGTTTAAAAGAATACAATTACAAATATGTATAATATAAATACATACAAAATATAAGATTTTGCACTATACATATTTGTACTCCTTCCAAAATCCAAACGTGGCCTTAAAAACAAAAACGGCCGGTGGAACAAACACCGTACCACAAAGTTTGAAGGTTTCGGCTTACCCGACCGACCTTGTTAGTTGAATCCTGTTACGGTCAACTCGTTCAAAGCCCATTTAATCAGTACTGGGCCCGAGTTAAGATTTTCCAGCTCAACCCATTTTACCTGGATCAGGCTTGGACTTTTCTGTGCAGAAAGAAGGGACAAACCAACAGTTTGGACAGCAGAAGCGCATGCGTGCCACCCACAAAGAACACTTGAAATGCAGTGAAAGGACTAGATTTCAAATGTGGGCCTCTCCTTCTGTTGAAAGGAACAATTTTCAGTAATTCCCGTGGGAATGAGGTTGGCTCAATCTGATAAAATTCAATGGAAAGAAGTTTCAGATCCTTGGATAGTCAACATCTTTCTCTGTATTTCTGCAGTATTTATTTGCACATGGTACAATACTTCAAGTATCCAGACTGTCCAAAATTTTGGGCTTCCCAATGGATGAAGACAAGCCCATATCCACCCCCTTTGGACAATCCAATTAAAGCCCTTTGACAAGAGTTCTAGGTGAAATAATAAAAAATCAATGGTGGGCCTAAGTCATTGATTATACAACATGGGCCTAATTTATTGATGATATAAAATCATGGGCCATCTCTTTGCTGGATGTCTGGATGACTGGATCTTCATGGTCAGACTCACAGAAAACTTCACGGGCTTATATGCGTGAGGTTCATCTCTTCTCAAGGTTTATGTCCAACGAGTATGCACTCCCCTTGCTCGTCTCAAGTACGGCTTTGCAGTAACGCCAGAGCTGTACTTCTTAGAATTGTTTCGGTCAGCAGGTCATAGGTTAAATATTTCAATCTCACATAAATAAAAAATGTAAAAGTAAATATAAATAAAAAATGATTTCAGATTAATCAGCATAAAAAATAAATCCTAAAGGTTAGAAGATTATTGAAACCCTTAGTTTTAAAATTTTAGAAATTATGATATTTTTAAACGTTAAATAGAAGTATTATAAACTCCCTATAAAAATACGAAACAAAATAGGGAACATCTCTCTATGAATTGAACATACGTGTACCGAAGATAATCCCAATGTGAACTAGATGCTACGTGTACAGAGTTTTTTGCTTACAGGAGATCTGAACTTGGTTACAATATGGCATACTAAATCAACATTTCCAAAAACTGAGCAACCAGAAAACCGTGTTGGTTTAAATGGTCTGACTATTTGAGTCTAACAACAGGGGTGGGCCTCTCCTCTTCCAAACCCCAGAGAGCCCCACGAATCCCCAGTGAAGAAAGGATTCTATTCTTCTCTATCACAACCGTTCAGAGACTTTGCAGCAGGCTTGCTGGCACCTTCAGGAGGGAAAGAAAAATATTATAAAATAAAACAAAAATATTGGGTCCTTGAAGTAGTGCTGTCAGTGGTCGGATCTGGTCCGGCTCAGGTACCCAATACCAAACCTATAAATGGGTGTTCTCTGATGTGAATTGTTTTTCACCGAAAATATCTATTTTTTTACAATTTTTTGTTTTATTATTTTTTATAAATTTACTCATTTTATATTTTATTATATAATTTATGATATCATGAATTGATCCATTTAACCCAAACGATTTATACACTGTTTGTTTGAAGAAAAAATCTACTCCATTTCGGAATCATCTTAAACAGTTGTTGTTAAATGACATCTTATTGGAGAGTATGAGAAGAGATATGAGCCTAAGCATCTGATATTTACGGTGACTATCTGTGTTTGAGGTTCCTCAGATACTACTGACCAGGAGGAGCCCGGTTTCTTGATTAGGAAAACCCAATCCATCACATAGATATTAGATCTAACAATTATGGGCTCCACTAGCCCAGAAGCAAACCCTGGGCCTAAGCCATTAACATCAATGTATCTGACAAACAGAATTATATATTAGTGGAAAGAGGTATTTGGTTACTGTTACAAGTTTATGCCACATAATCTTTTTTTCTACCAATCAAATTAGGCGGGACCAAACACAAAAAGCAAAACAATCTATATTTGGATTGGTGGTGGCCTGGTGGGCCCGATTGAAAAAACGCCTTGGGAGTTGGGAGTAGGGACTCCATCTGAGCTTAGCTGACAGTCAAGCCATTAGACCCGGAAATGGCCCATCCTGGATCCAGACAAATTCAGACCGGAACCACAGTACTGAACCAGCTTTTTCCAACTGGTCACCTGGTCACTTTAACCATTGAACCGGACCTAAAGTTATGCTTTGTACTTTTTATTAGTTATTGTTATTGATGACGATGGCTTATGCCACCTGTTGACTAGGTCAACTCTTAATCAACAATCACCTAGTTTTGTGAGCCAATACCTCACTCGGGTTTTCTAAACATTGGGTGCATATTATTGGCTCTGGTCCAGCATTACCAGCCCGATCATTAATACCCGATAAAATTCTTTCGTCTTTAACAAGTAATGAAGTAAATGTATACCTGATGGTTTGTAATTCGGCATCCAAATTTTTAAAACGTATCAATTTAGTATCTATTACTAATGATCTGTTAATTAGTTGTTAAGTGACAATCGAAAAGATATAAATATCTTTTGAATATTATCTATTTTTTTTATTAATCATTTAAATGTTAATAAAAATAAGCCGTGCTAAATTAAATTTTTTTTTTCTATTCAAGAAAGTTGGGGTTGTGTCTTAATAGACATTCTGGTGACTTCAACTTACTTGAACAGAAGATGCAAGGATTTTGGACTGTTCATTTTTTTTGTCAACCTTTGGATGATTGATAAAGAAAATTAGATGACACTTGAAGGGTATTTGTATATTTGAAAATGTCACTTAACGGCTGGTTAACGATAGGTACTAAATTGACACATTTTGAAAATTTGAATATTGAATTGTCACATCTTCAAGTTTTGAGCATGGTTTTTCAAAACCGGACCGAATCGGATAGTCGGACCAGAAGAACTGGGAACCGGTCCGTTTTTCCCCAAAACCGTTGATTTTGGTCAGTAAACCACTGAACCGTTTGATTAACTGGTTGAACCGTTTGAGCGGTTTTTATCATTTTTTATTTTTTTATTAGAACGGGCCGACTGTTCAAACTGATAACTGAACCCCTGACCGGTTCAATCACCGGTTCAGTTTTAAAAACCATGATTTTAAGACTAAAATGACACTAGGCCTAAAATAACCACTCAAAACATTAAGGCTGTGTAATGTGGTATAAAAACCGGATTGGAGGAATTCTGCACTCCTTGGTTTAAAAAAGTGGTGATTATAGATGTAAAAAATTACATTGATTTTATGAAAGATGAATGTTTCTTGACAATCGATATAAACCTGATCTGCAAGGAGTTTTACATTGATTTTGGATGGTCATTTACATTTCATTCAAATGGTTATTATAAAATAACACTGGTTCGGTATTGGGTAGTATCGAATGATTATACGCAATGGATCATCGATATGTCAAATGTGTATTTTTTGGGGCTCTGATCCATCTTAGGGGTACGCAGGCGGCAGGCCTGCATTGTCCTATTTTGAAAGAAAAGCTAAAAAAGAACAATAAAAAGAGTGTAATACGAAATACAGACATCTTTTCCGCCGTATTTATACTTTGAACCTTTCTCTTTTTGTTGTTTTAGCCGATACTACATGATGTAGGCGCTTTAAGCAGGCCTTCGGCGCATTGACACGTTGCTGAGCTCGGAGCCAATCAGCGTGTCGTACAGGGCAGGGATCAGCGTCTAGCACAGGGCCAATGGCATGACCACACGCGGCAGTTCTCGGATGTTCTCCCACCTAGGGCTAAGATTGCATTCTGACCGTCCGCAGCATTTGCCATCAGGCGGCCTCAAGTATAAATAGGGCGACATTCCCCCAAGGTAAGGGATCCTGATTCGGAACCTACATTCCCAGTTCTAGCTCTCCAGCGCCTGGGTGACCTCGTCCGAACCCCTCGGACCTCGTCTGCCCTCTTTATTCCACCCTACTAACTTGACCGTCAAAGTCCTCGCCTCGGATCCCCACCCGAGTTCTCTGACGTCCCCTTTCTTCGTAGGTCCTGGTCCTTGGAGTCCTCGGCACATCTCAGATCCCACTAGTCCTCGACCTCGGCACACCTCGAAGTCCTCAACCTCGACACCCATTGAAGCCCCCCTCAGAGTCCTCGACCTCGGCACCCCTCAGAGTTCTCGATTTCAACCTCATCACACCTCGGCGTCCATCAGCCTACGACCTAGGCCTTCCTCAGAATCCGTTGGTCCTCGACTAGACTTCACTAGCCCTCGACCACAGCGCACCTCAGGCGTAGCAGGTCCTCGCCCTCAATAGTTCACAGATCCTCTTAGCCAGCTTGTCCGGGAGGCAAGGTAAATTTACTGTGTTGCCCTCAGCCCATTCTAAGCATCAACAATTGGCGTTGTCTGTGGGAACAACTACTAAGTCTTCCCCCCAACACTATGAATCAGCTTCCAATGAAATGGCTATAAGCAAGGAAACTAAGTAGAATTTGGTCACTAGGGACCAATTCCAAACAGTCCTCGACCGACTCAATGACCTCACGCAGAAGCTGGACAAGGTGCGACAATCAACAGGAGGCTGCCCATAGGAAAGCCGGAGGGAACTGAGACGCAGCCGGCCCGTCCCTCGGCCAGCAGATCACCGACCAACAGGCACAGCTTGACACGTTGAAGGATGAAGTTTGGCAAGTAAAGGAGAGTCGAGCTAACACCTTGGCAAGCCAGCACCCCTCCACCAGGATGGACACCTTCACCGCCGCCATCACCTTGGAACCTCTTCTGCATTATTTCAAAGCTCCCACACTAGAAGCTTACAATGGCACCTCGGACTCAAACAAGCACATGGAGAGCTTCCGCGCACTCATGCCCCTATACGGGTATTTCAATGCACTAATGTGCCGAGCTTTTCAGGTGACCTTCAAGGGGGTAGCTCGACAATGGTTTTTCGGGCTCCTTGCTCCATCAGCTCCTGGGACCAGTTCTCCCATCTCTTCCTCACCCACTTCGTCAACAACCAATGACACCAGAAAAGCATCGTCTCACTCATGGCCGTCTAGTAATGACGCGGCGAGAGCCTACGGTTCTACATCGATTGTTTCAAGAAAGAAGAATTAGAGGTCCGCGACCTCGATTCCATGGTCTCCATGTATGCAGCAATCCATGGCCTCCTCCCCGAGTCTACCCTTAAACACTCTGTCGCTGAAACGCCACCCAAAACCAAGGTGGAATTTCTGAAGAAGGTGCAAAAGTATATTGCCAGCGAAGAAGCCTTGGCTGGCGAGCACCAAGGAGGAGGGACCGACCTCGACCATGGTGGCCACTAGTGTGGAGACAGCTACGGCGATGACTACAACGACAGGAAGAAATATGTTGGCACCGATCTCATCGCCCCATCTCTACACCAGTTGTCGTAACCAGCCATCGTTAGCACCACGACCTCGGCTTTATCCGCAGGCCGAACCATGTAACAACAAGAGCTCAACTCTGGCCGACCATGTAAAAACCTCAGTGGTCACACCCCGACGGTCCTCGGCCCCTCAGCGGTCATACCCTGAAGGTCACACCTTGGTGGTCACACCTTGGTGGTCACACCCCGATGGTCACACCTCGACGGTCTTCGGCCCCTCAACGGCCACACCTTGGCGGTCACACCCCGACGGTCACAACCCAATGGTTACATCTTCGCGATCACACCCTGACGGTCACACCTCGATGGTTACACCTCACCAGTCACTGAAGGGATGAGAGATCCATCCTATGGACGCCCAAAGAT
>NW_010729404.1:187327-206983 GCF_000365185.1 Nelumbo nucifera
GTCACACCTCGACAGTTACACCTCGGCAGTCACACCTCGACAATCACACCTCGAAGGTCACACCCCGATGGTTAGACCTTGACGGTCACACCCCGATGGTCCTCAGCCCCTCAACGGCCACACCTCGGCGGTCACATCTTTGAGGTCACACCCCGACAGTCACACCTTAGTGGTTACACCCTGACGGTCACACCACGATGGTCGCATCTCGGCGGTCACACCCTGACAGTTACACCTCAGAGGTCACACCCCAATGGTTACACCTCGGCGGTCACACCTCGACGGTCACACCTTGGCCCCTTAGCGACCACAGCTTGGCGGTTACACCCCGATGGTCACACCTCGACGGTCGCACCTCGACAGGTCGCACCTCGGCGGTTACACCTCGGCGGTCACACCCCAACGGTTACACCTCGGCGATCACACCCCGATGATCACATCTCGGAGGTCACACCCCGACGGTTAAACCTCGGCGGTCACACCTCGAAGATCACACCCCAATGGTTACACCTCGGCGGTCACACCCCGATGGTAACATCTCGGCGGTCACACCTCGGCCCCTCAATGGCCACACCTTGGAAGCCCTTCAGCTCGAAGCACCACTACCATCTCGCATACCGTTGCGACTCGATGCCCACCTCGGTACGGTCCAAACCTTCAACGTCAAGACTCGTCTCATGCGCGGCCACAACACACTCACTCATCATCTACATCTCACACAATGTTGTCCGATGCTTGGCCCGCTCATGGACTCATCAATTCATCTGAAGCACACAACTAGGGGGCACATGCATCTCGTACCCATGGATAACACGGTACCGAGCTCCTTGGACCAAGGCCAATGCCTCCGTGCTCTTCGGCCCTCTATAAACTCTTGAAGGAGTAGAAGCGACACAATGGCTAATGGAAGCCCACTGAAGCTGAGGATGACATCTACGCAGGCCCGACTGGCTCTAACAAGGCCTCAACCACTGTAGACGACTCCACGCCCTCAAGCCGGGCTGTCCTTAGCAACTGCGAAATCGGGACCGACACTTCCTCACCCAAAGACCGCTCTCTCCAGCTCAGCTTCAACCGATGTCCTCGCCATAAAAGGCCACTCAGTGCCACCAGCAAGAATGACACTCTCTTCAGCCAAAGCCGAGGTCCTCAGCTAAGACCTCCACCACGGCCTTGAGAGTGGGGGGCAAATGATGTATGCGCTTTAGGCAGGCCTTTAGTGCACTGACACGTGGCCGAGCTCAGAGCTAATCAGCGCACCGTACAAGGTAGGGGTCAGCGTCTAGCGCGGGGCCAATGGCGCGACCACACGCGGCGGTTGTCAGATGTTCTCTCGCCTAGGGCTAAGATTGCATCCTAACTGTCCATAGCGTCCGCCATCAGGCGGCCTCAAGTATAAATAGGGCAACATTCCCCCAAGGTAAAGGATCCTGATCCGGAACCTGCATTCCCAGTTCTAGATCTCCAGTGCCTAGGCAACCTCGTCCGCCCTCTTTATTCCACCCAACTAACTTGACCGTCGTAGTCCCCACCTCGGGTCCTCACTTGAGGCCTTTGACGTCCCTTTTCTTCGTAGGTCCTGGTCCTCGGAGTCCTCGGCACTTCTCGTATCCCGCTAGCCCTCAACCTCGGCACCCCTTGGAGTCCTCTACCTCAGCACCCATCGAAGCCCCCCCAGAGTCCTCGACCTTGACACCCCTCGAAGTCCTTGGCTTCGGCCTCAACATGCCTCGGCCTCCACCAACCTACGATCTAGGCCTTCCTCGGAACCTGTTGGTCCTCAACCAGACTTCACCAACCCTCGGCCACAATGCACCTTGGGCTTAGTAGGTCCTCACCCTCAATAGTTCATAGATCCTCTTAGCCAGCTCATCTGAGAGGCAAGGTAAATTTACTGTGTTGTCCTCAACCCATTTTGAGAATTAACAGCTACTAACAACTATTTTTTTATTTACGTAGTCTAACTTGATATCTACAAAAAGAGCTAATAGGTGTTGGATGTGATGCAATAGAACTTGTTCACTCCAATTAATGTTTACCATGATTTATTTGTTCTTTGACACAACCTTTGCATTTGAGGCCTATTTGTTTTTTGGTAAGTTATTTATTTGGGTAAATATACAATTACTTGGGTAAGTTTTTCTTGGGAAATACTTATCCAGGTAAGTATATTTACCAATGTTCTTTTATTTTCCATGTTAAAAAAAAAAGAAAACGATCATTTTTGCCATAAAAAATCATTATTAAACATGTCTGTCCCATTCAAGTGTTGGCAACTTTTTCCCATGTGGGAAAGTTATTTACCCACCTAGGAAAATAAATTTTGGCTTGAGAGATCCCAAAAGAGACAAGGTTCCTTATGCCTCAAATGATTGCTTACAATTCAGCTTCCCAGGTTGCATTTTCATGGCAAGGTTGTCCTACAATGCAAATGTACATGAGTGAGAAATCATATGTAGACTTCTAGTTGCATATGTTAATTAATTGGCAGTAGTCTTACCAAGTAGTTAATTATAATAAATCTACTATTTATTTTATTAAAATTATTCATAAAAGGGATAAAAAGTAATTAACTTCTTGTTTCAAGGCAAACTAAGTCCTCTCTTGTTATTAATGGTTTTCCTTATGGTACAGGTTTTCCTTTCTCTAGGGGGCACTCATAGTTCGGTTAATTAAGGGGGTGTTTTGTAGTGTGGATGAGAAATTGGTGGGTGTGGACCACACCACACCCTATGGCAGGGACCAATCCACACTACACCACAATCCACAGTTGTTCTGAACTGTAAACATGCTATGTGGATTGGACCAATCCACACCCACAATGGTGTTCTGTAGGTGTGGTGTGGAACTTTTTGATTCCATGTATCTCATATACATTTTATGAATGATCTACACAGTCAATCATAAATGTCTAATTTTTGCATTTTATAGGATAAATATATTAAATAAAGCATTGATAAATTAATATTAATCAATAAATATTAATTTTAATAAAAATTATAGTAAAATAATTAAAAAAAATAAATATTTAAAAATATTATTTTGTTGTTAAAAACTTTAAAATAATAATATTTAAATAAATTAAAAAAAGAGTGAAAAAGGAGAACCATCAGGCTTGTGCTAGAATTAATATTAAAAATATTATTTTATTGATAAAATATTAAAATATATTATTTTTAAATTTAAAAATTAAAAAGAAAAAAAAGTATGTAGAAGAGATGTACTGTATCAAAATACAATGTGAAAATGTTGTGGACCGGCCACATCCACGAGGTAAAAGTGTGGTTGAGATTTTGGGCTGTGGATGGGGATGATCCATGATATATTGTGGACCAGTCCCATCCACAACCAACAGAATGGTGAGTTCACCCCATGCTGTGGACCGAAATGGTCCATTCACGAAATGAACACACTACCGAATGCCACCTAAATCGTGGGCCTATTTTTCAAATCAAATCAGTACCATTGATTTTTAGAAAATTGTGAAGTGAAACCAAGCCGGATCCAATTAGTTCAGTTTTTTACTAGTTCAATACTTTGATTCATTAGTTTTTTTTTTCTGTTTTTTGATGTTTATAAAATATCTATGCTAATTTAAAAAGCACGAATGGACTCAAAGATATTTCTGAATTTTTTTGAGGACAAAATTTACCCCTCTACATTTAAATTTATTGATAAAAAGTGAGGGCAAATACGGTAATCGATTAGTGATATTAAATGAGTTGAAATGAAGTAATTTTATGATATTCAATGCATTCAATTCCCTCTCAATAAATCCAATATTTAATTTATGAACTTGCATTCATGTTCAATGAATCTTGTATTTAAGTTATTTTTATTTCTTCTCATCATTAAGTTCTATTAATTAAATCCATACTTAATAAATTAATAATTCCAATAACATAAAAGCTTATACTTTTAAAATCTACCTAGAAAAAAATAGAGTTTTAATCAAGGTGGTGGTAAAAAATTAAACCATTTTCGGTCAAATGGGTTAATCCATGTTGCCACAATTAAATAATAAAATTAAAAAAAATTAAAAATTAAAAAATGGGAACATTTTTAGCATGCATATTAAACAATAATAAATATGATAAATAAGAAATGTTTTTATTAATGATGAAAATTGAATGTAAAATTTAAAACTAATTGGAAATAAAAGTATTTTCCTATTCTCTCTCATTAAATCCTATATTTAAGATATATTTTTCTCATCATTAAATTCTCATAATTAAATCCACAATATTAATTTTAATAGTATAAAAATAAATATTTTGAAAAGTAATTTGAAAACATAACCATTTTCTTCCCTCCCGGCGGTGGGCAAGCAATTCAATCATTTGGGGTCAAATGAATTAATAAATAATTACATAGTTAAATAATAAAAATTTTAAAATAAATAAGTATGAAATGTAAGAAGTATTTTTATTAATGATGAAAATGGAATGCCAAATTTAAAATTTACCTAGAAATGAAATGATGTCATAATCAAATAATAAAACTTTTAAAAATATAAAATACAAAGAACCACATAAATAAAAAAAGATAGAGAAAATTTTGGGCACATATCTAATGTTATATATTTATAAAAAAATAAAATATTTGGTAAATCTCTAATATTAGGCATTTATATTGAACAAAAATAAGTATGATACATAAGAATTTTTTCGATGATGCAAATGTATTACAAAATTTAATGTCAACCTAGAAATCAAACTATTTTTCTTTTTGGGTGGTGGGTTAGTGGTTTGGGTCAAATGATATCATAGACAAACAGAAATTAAGTGTGAAAAGTAAAAATTATTTATATAATATAAATGAAATATATAATTTAAAAGGAAAATTATAGTCAAAGCCTGTTATACATTTAAAATTAGGTTGTAGGTTGGTCTAGAAAGCAACAAAACTCTAACAACCGACTCTATATTTCAAATTATAAAAACCCCCGCCATGTCATTAGAGGTTTATGTGGCTGTTGACAACATGGGACTCTTAGTCCATGTTGGACACAAAAATTGCCTATACCGAAAATAGGTTTTCAGTTTCTCTCCCGCTCCCTCTATTTCTCAATCTCCCTCCCTTCTCTCTCACTCTAGCAGTTATCTCTCAATCTCCCACTCTCTCAGCTTTGGTATGTAGTCAAATCAAAACCCCGATTTCTACCCCATTCTTTCTCTCTCTATTAATATCTCCTTCTCCCTCAGTCTTTATCGTTCTCCCTCAGACCTTATAAAAGAACTAAAGGGACCAACTACTTGTACAATCAAGTTATAAATTTCTATTAAGTTGGTGTAAATTTCATAGCCAAGAGTTTATTGTGAACATTTATCAAATTGGTGTAATGATTTTTGTACTATACCAAGTTGGTCTCATGCTCATTTATATGGTATGATTAACACCATATAAGTGTGTAAGAAAAAAAAAAGTACAAGAGAAGAAGTGTGAGAGAAACTGAGGGAGAATCATAGGAATTACAAGAGAAGGAGAGATTAACCGAGAAAGAGAATGAGAGAGATTGAGGGAGAATGATAGGTAAAGAGAGAATGAGAGAAATTGATAGAGATAACGTAAATACAGAAACCGAAAACCATTTTTATTTAATTATTTTCAAATCACACAGTCATTGAGCAGAGAGAGACGACTGTGTGTGTGTGTGTATTTGTTTGTGAGAGAGAGAGAGAGAGAGAGAGAAACTAAAAACCATTTTCTTATTTTCCAATCACCTAGCATTAAAGGGCAAATTCAATACAAGTTTTTGTTGTGTCAAACATGGATTAAGAGTCTCATGTTGGCAATAGCCACATAAGCCTCTGATGACATGGCAACGGTTTTTACAATTTGAAATGTAGAGCTGATTCTTAGAGTTTTGTTGATTTGTAGACTAACATGTAGCCTAATTTTAAATGTACAGCCGGTTCTGACTATAATTTTCCCTAATTTAAAACTAATCTGAAAGCAAAGCTATTTTCTTATCTAAATGATGGGTCAGTGACCCAACTTTTTTAAGAAACTCATGATGTCATAATTGACTAATAAATATTTAAAAAAAAAGATAAAATACAAAAACATAAAAATGTATAGAATTTTGTCAAAAACATTTGATAACATTTGTAATGTTATATATTCATCATATTAAATAAAAATAATTGTTATAATAAAAGTTATTTGTATTTATGATAGAAATGGAACACAAAATTTAATAATAATAATAACAATAATAATAATAATTGTTATTTGGTACAAGTATTTAAGTTTATTTTTAATCATATTGTTACTTTTGTTAATTTTCAATTTCTATCTTAAGTATGATATATCTAAAAAAAATTTATCACTACAACGCATGTGCTAAAAATACATATAACATATTATATATTATTATAAATAATAAATAATATTATATATATACCAAAATTTCTGATTTTGATTCGATTTTGATGATTACCCCTAACTTTTCTTTCAAACCAAGCATAGGCCTTAACGTGGCCGACCCTCCGGTTAAAGTAAAGTTTGGGGCTTAAAAAAGGTGAGACACATCTCTCATGCTGATAATTTTCTGGATATATAGTCTTCTCTTTTTTGACAATTCAAAGAAGGAACATGTCTGCCTTATTGTTGGTAAGTTGAAAAATAAATTGATTAGTTTTAGAAATCCAGCCTCTTATCTCAATATATTTTCTTTCATATGTGATGTCTGCTTACATACCTTCTAAAGCTACACTTGGTTGCGTCAATGATTTGTGAAGAGATTCTTGGTGGGGTCGTTATGGCGAGGAAGATAAGAAAATCTATTTGAAAGCTTGGACTAACTTCGATCCTTAAGCAATTTATGCATGGATGGTATGGGATTTTACTCAGGATTTCTACTTCCTCTTTTATAAATTCTAATGCATTTGGAAACCTTTTTTTTCTTTAAGCCCATGACCAAATTTCGTTCACCTTTCAACATTGAATTAATCTCATCATTAGTAATCCTTTTTATTTTTTTATTTTTGTGGCTATATGAAAACATCTTTGGAGTAACCCAAAATAATAAAATTTGGTGGAGTTAAATAACGCTGTTAATTCCTATTGGTGCTGTTTTTGCTGCTTATGGTTTGAGAGTGACAGAGGAAGATGAAAATATAGTTCATCTATTATTCTGTATTTCTATTGCTCTTGCTCTCTCGCTAAATATTGAAGGATACTAGGCTACTACCTTTGTTTACTTTTGGTGCATTAATCATTTGCTGATGTATATGGAAATTTAAAATTTAGAAATCAAGTAATCTTAGAAAAAGCAAATCCAGAGCCAACAAAATCCATTTATCTCTCTATATATAGCAAGACGGCTTACCTCAGCATGCCTCTTCTTGTTCTATTACTCTCACCCTGCATTCTTCTTGACTCTCTCCCATCTTCCCTTTCCATCACTCCCATTTAAGTCATGTCATCCTTCCCAACTCAACTACCTAAAAATATTACTAGAATCTCTCTCCTAAGGTATCTCTTTTAAGCCATTAGGAGAGGTCATATCTTCTACCCACACCTACACATAGGATATTATAGCTGTACATTGAGAATATTCTCAGTCTTTGCATGTTAATGTTACCATTTATGGAGAGATATTCCCAATGTACAGTTGTAGTGTCTTGTGGGCATGTGTGGGTAGGATCTGGATTCCCATTAGGAATGTATAATGTTACTCCATCCCCCAATCAATTTACAAAATCTCTCCCCACAATCTATATCCAATCTATCTCATTTAAAATATACATATTAATTAATAAATAGTTAAAAATGGTTAACATTTAATCCAACTCATATTCATTGAATATTAATTAAGTAGTGTTATTACCAAAAGTTAATAAGTACAGTCATGTCTTTTTAAAGTATTTTGGGTAAATATTGTTATATTCATGTTAATTAATAACATTTTATAGAAATTGAAAACTTCTTAACTAATTTCTATAAAATTGAGAACTATATTTAACAATTATCAAAAGTATAAAAATTTTAGTTATTGCTATTGTTATAGTTAATAACTGAATAAAGATGGGAGGAATAAAATATTATAATATTAGAAAATGAAATTATATTGAAAAATAAATGATAAATTAGTGTAATTTTGTTAGTAAAATACCTAATAAAAATAAATATTTAATAACTATTTTAAATAACTTTCACTAAATCTCCATAATTACACAAATGCAATAAATTTTTCAAAAACTTTCATATAACTACATTTTCGTAAAATAATAGTTTGGAAATTAAAAGATAAAGATTTTTTGAATTTTTATTTAAAATGTATTAAATAATTATTGATAGATTTTGGAAAACTATTGAAAAATTATGTAATTTTCATTGTAAATTATTGAAGGTAAATGAGTATGGGAAAAGGAAAACTGTAAATTGAACCAATAATTACACAAATTATTAAGATAAATTAGTATGATATTGGAAAAAGGAAATTTTTGATTATTTTTTATTAGAAAATATATGATAGCAGTGTAATTCTATAAGTATACCATTTAAAATAAAATAAATTATTTAATAACAATTTAAAAATAAATTTGAATAAATTTTCAAAACTACACAAATGTAATAAAATTTCCAAATTTTTCATAAGATTACATTTTTGAAAATTAAAGACAATTTACTATACTTTTAGAAATTTACCATGTGGTGTGGTTGATGCTCAATATATCATTTTAATCATTTTTGTCATCAAATTGAATATTGGGTTGATGGGGAGTGGGTGCCTTGTCTTGAACGACCCACCCGGCACTTGGGACGGGGTGAGGAAAATTCAAGGATTCCCCATCCTTGATGAGGAGTGGGGTGCCTTGCCTTGAACTCATCTAACACTAAAGACAATGCAAGGAAATTCGAGGATTCCTCGTCCCTAACGGGGAGTGGGTGCCTTGCCTTGAACTCGCCTAACGCTGGGGGTGGGGCGAGAATGGGGTAGAGTGTCTTGACTACAGGGCGAGGATAGGGATGGGGTGCCCCTCCCTGAACCCACCCCGTTGCCATTCCTATATAATTGTTAATTACTAGTGAAATTAATAAAAAATGTTAGCTTTTGAAATTATTTTCATTTATTTAAAGTCAATCAAAATTTCATTGAAAAATAATGAAAAAAATAGTAGTTATTAAAATTACTACAAATGATTAATAAAATAAATTTATTCATATTAAATTAACAATAATTATTTTCTGTAACTCAACATTAAATGAAATACAATTATTAAAATTTTAAATATTAACAATAACTTTGAATACTTTTAATTAATTAACAGAAATTTTTTATTACTAATTTATCAATCAATTGATAGTAAATAAAATTATTCAATCTTTCAAAATTTCCCATGCATTGCACGGGAACCCACTAATAATTAATATAGAGATAATGATGTATGATATGCTGCGTGGGATTCTTATTCCACTTGGATGAATTGAGCAGCAGTAATATTATTCCATCTAAGCTGGATCTTCTACCAACAAAACACGTTCCAACTCTCTATCAACTTCATCTAACACCACACATCTCTCCATAAGACTGGGACCCACCATAAAAGTTGGACCTACCATATATGAGATGTATGGTGTGAGATTATGTTGGTAGAGGGTTGGAATGTTTTGTTGGCAGGTGATCCAGACTCATTCCATCTCAACCTTCAAATACAAAAAGTATGGTCAAAACCTCATTTTTAGTGCTGTTAAAATCAATGTTGATGGCATTGTTGTTCATGACCTTCAAAGTAATATCTTGCATGCCATTGAGAAAAATCTATTTTTGCTCAGCTTTTGAAACCAAGGATTAAGATATTGGTATGTCCAATACCCTTTAAGTGGGTATCACTCAAAACTAAGGATTAAAATATCAATGTATCTGATACCCTCAAGTGGGTATTGATATGACCTATATATCTTGTTTTTTTATTTGTTTTACTTTTTAATTTTGTTGATATTAGAGAACTCCTTAACCATATTTAGATACACTGCTACAAATATCATTTGCCTCTCTTTGCTTGAAGCTTAGGCTGTGTTTGGTTGCAATGCAATTTTATTTATACTAGTACAAATGCATGAGAGTGCAAATGAAAAAAATGTAAATTTTGGTTTAAAAGTTTACTTCATTCCAGTTTAGGTCTTATTTTACTTCTGCACACAAATAAAATAAGGTAAGTTTTAAAATAAAAATAAATCATAATTTGCATCAAAAACATTTGCACTGCCATGGTTTTGCATTGGTGCAAATAAACTCGCATTGCAACCAAGCACATCAAGCTCAAACATTTTGAAAAGGTTCAAAATATTGTTGAACCATCCTGCTAGGGGATGGTTCAGATCCTCCGTGGCATACAAAACTCACGAAGAAATTGCAACTCTGCTACTTAGGCTTATATTCCAAGTTTTTTTTTGGCCTTTTTAGAGATTAGTCCCCCTCAGATTTAATTGAGTTGAGATATTGAGTTTAGTGCTTAAAAAAATCTCCCCCTATCCGTTGACCTGGTCAAACTGAGAATTCAAAGTGAATGGGACCAATCATAGATAACCGAGTCATCAATTACTGATCCGGGTTTTCCCAAAATTGGGTGGGGCTAGATCCAATTTGGCACTACCAAGTACCAATCCGAAAGTCGATACAAGACCCTTGACCAAGTCTGTAGACTCTGTACTACTACTTCCTTTTTTTTTTAATATTTGGTTGTATGGTATAAAACTCTGAATCCTCTACAGGAACCGAGGATAATGGGCCAATCATGATATGCCACATCAGTCATATATAACCCCACAAGCAATGAGCTGATGTGGCACATCATGGTGGTCCCAGTATTACGAAGTAGAGCCATAGACGATCCCTGTCCTAGGACATAGGCACACATGAGATGAAAGTGTACAAGCTATATGGAACAAAGGAAAATTAGGCAGACGAGGGGCCATGGCAGAGCACGCGCCAAGAAAATTAGGCAGCAGAAGAAGAAAAACACTGATGAAGATGCTACGTTGAAGAAGCCGTGGCATGGTCAAATATTACACCTTTTGTTGGCATAGTTAGGTCTTTGACCTTCCTTATCATCTCATCTCCGTCACTTTCTCCTTACACCACACACACTTGCGTAAAAAGATTCATCTACTGGGGCCCTCATACCGTCATCGCAATAAAAAATAAATAAAATAAAATCCATTCTCCAAGGCTAAATCTAGTCCGTCCAAAGAGCATCTTAAGGGCATCTTGGTAATTTCAATATCCTAATTATGCCCTAAAATGCTTTCTTAAAAAAAATAAAAGCTTGGTGATTGACTCAGTGAGTCACCGGAATCAATCTGGACTCTATAATGGATAAATATTTTTGTCTTGTCAAATGGAATATACTGTCAAATACAATTTTTTAAGGGAAAAATACGAAAAGCCTCCTCTAAAGTTTCAGATAATCATAAAAGCCTCTCCAGTAGTTTCATTTTAACAAAAACCTCTCCTGAATTTTAAGGAAATCTATAAAAATCTCGCTTCCATTGTTGACCTAAACAAAAAATTATTAAAATTACAAAACTTTCTTTGATTAAATGGTCAGAGCATCATTAAAATATTTCAAAATACCAGAACCGCTCCTACTTGTCCAATAGGATCTCCTCTATATATGTGTTTGTGTTTAAGTCTCTGAATGCGACACCATTATCTCGTTCATGACCTTCAAACCTTCTGCAATTGTTATAGTATTTTTTTTTGTATTCTTTTTTCTTCTCTTCTTTATTGCCTTTTTGGTTATTTGTCTTCCTTCTTGGGTATAGGGGAAATGAGCTCCACCTTCTTCTTCGTCTTTTACTCTATTTGCTCTTTGATGAAAGGTGATTTGACCCGACCTCCTAACTAAGGGACACGTGGATATGACTCGACGTAAGTGATAGCTCAGCATGACAGCTTGGCCACAACTCGGCATAATGAACTCGTTGAAACCCCATCAAAATAACTCGCCACAAGACAGCTTGCTACAGAACGGCTTGCTGCAAGGCAGCTCACTATTGAAGCTCACTATTGGGGAGCTCGCTACAAAGGAGCTCACTATTGAGCAACCTGGAGTCTTTGGGAAACTTCTTATCCGACAAGACCGTGCTTGTCAGACTGCTCCCACGTCTCTTGTCTGGCGACATAGCACCTACCAGTACAGAGGGCTGTGCCCACGTCTCACGTCAGGCGGCATTGTGCACGATAACTCTGCATAATGTCTCTCAGTTGACAGGACTGTACCCTGCGACGGATACCTGCACCAATCGAATCAGCCTGGCGAATAACGACTGTAGCAGAGAATCAGAGGCAGTTACACCCGATTTGACAGAGCGTTAATATATAAGGGCTCCAACCCCCAAGGAAAGAGGTAATTGAATTTTTGTAATAAAAAATTTGCGCATCTTCACTCTTAGCATTTATTTCTTTGCAACTCTCTAAGCTCTCCACCGAGTTATAAATTAAGCATCAAAGTGTTCCCGCCGGGTGAGCTCCCCGGGAATCCTTCATCTTCTTCTCCTTCTCAGGTGATGTCCGTTGCCAGCTAGGAGTGAGGCCCCTGCCAGCTAGGAGTGACCAGATCGTGCTACATCATTTAGCGCCGTCTGTGGGAATCGCTTCAAAAGGCCTTCCTACACCAAACACCGCAACTTTCAGTAAGACTTCAATGGCTTCCTCCAGTAACGCCGGACGAAGTGCCGACCAAAACACCTCCAGGGAACGACCTTAGCTCCCTACCGTCTGCATTGGCCAGTTCACTGTACCCCTCTCCACAGACAGAGTCCCTACCCTAAGCACGCCTCAGGTCATGGCGCCAGTAAATGCTCCACTCCCTTCGCCGGTAGAGGCGACCTTTGCAGAACCATCAGTTCTACAGGTGGTCGGACAGAACTAGCTAGAAAACTTGGTACACTGCGTGCAGGCTATGCAAGCCTAAATGCAGTAGGTCCATCAGTTCCAGTTGTACAAGCAGCAAATGCTCCACCACGTCTACCAACAACAGTACCAGCAGCAGTTCCCACCGCTGTCTCAACATCAACAGCAAGTTCCACCTTGACACCCTGCTACACAGCAGGCCCAGCCCCGCCGTCGTAGTGAGTGTCTCCCCCACCAAGGAGAGACCTCCCGAACTCAGAACCCTCTCGGGAGTCAGGTCTCATCCCACGGCAGGAGGGAAAGACACGTTACTCCCCCCACCTTGCAGCCTGTAGTCGGGTCGGGGGCTTCTCAGTCAGTCAGACCTGCGTCCCCTCGACCTTCACAGTTCGAGCTCTCGCTCGCTGAAAACCAGTTCGAGGTCCCGGCCATGGACTGTAGATAAGGCCCTTCAGTTCACAGCCACCAACAACAATCCAAGCCCCACCCTGGGCCCATCGAGCTCAGCAACATAGAAGCAAGCAATACTAATGCCGAGCCAGCGAAGAAGCAGCGGAGACGCCGCCGAACTCGCCAAACTGCCACTTATAACCTGCTCGAGCTCAAGGGTAAGGAAGAGGTGAGCTCGGATGAGGTAAAAGCCACTCCGCTCCTCTCAGTTTCATCCCCCCTATCTCTAGAGCTTCTTGTCGTCCCTATGCCTAAGGACTTCAAGGTCCCTCCCTTGGACAAGTACGATGGGTCGTTCGATCCAAATGACCACGTCGACACCTTCCAGTCGTACATGCACCTGGCAAAAGCAAGCGAATCCTGTATGTGTGTAGCCTTCTCAACAACCTTTAAAGGAGTGGCCCACACTTGGTACATAAAACTTGCACCCGGGTCAATAAAGAGCTGGGCACAGTTCGTGCAGGTTTTCACCTCTCATTTCGTCACCAGCAAGCGTTGCCCGAGAACCCAAGAGAGCCTCCTTGGCATAGTCCAGAGGGAAGGGGAGTTCATTCGGAGTTACATCAAGCGGTTCAATGACGCTTGTTTACAGATACCCGACTTGGACCCTGTAGTGCGACTTACATCAGCTAAGAGAGGCATCACGCACAAAGAGTTCAAGTGGCACGTGGTGGTAAATCGGCCCAAGACTGTAACCGAGTTCCTCAAGCTCACGGACCAGTTCAGAGGGACGGAGAAGGAGATCAACCAGAAGAATGAAAGTGTGTCCGAGAAAAGGAAAAGGGAAGGTGAGTCCTCGATCCAAGGGGACAACTAGAATAAAAAATGACCCAGCCCGGGGGGCAAGGCCAGGACAGCCTTTCCAAGCTCCTGCAGTAGAAAGGACTAACTATACACCCTTGAACACGAAGCGGGCTGAGATCCTTATGGCAATCAAAGATGCACCGTATGTGAAGTGGCCACCCCGGCTAAAAGGGGACCCCGTTGTAAGAAATAAGAACTTGTATTGTAGTTTTCATAAAGATCACGGTCATAGTACCGAGAATTGTAAGAACCTTCGCGACGAGATAGAAGAGCTCATCCATCGCGGATACTTAAGAATTTTTGTACAAAATAATAATAATAATAAAGCAGGTCGGCAGGGGGAGCAAGGTAGAGATGCTCCCGAGTCCAGCAGCAGGCAAGCTGAGCAACCACAGAGGCAGCCCCCCGAAGAGAGACCAATTCGGGGCACCATACAAGTGATCGTCGGAGGTTCGATCGTCGCGGGCTGCACCTCAGCTGCAACTTAGACTTCAGCTCGAGAGGTCGAAAGAGAAGAGTAGAACCCCCCGAAGCGGCCAAGGACAGAAGATCGATCTTCTTCACTGAGGACGACACGCGCGGGGTCCACTACCCCCACGATGACACGCTCGTCGTAAAGATAAGGATTAATGACTTTGAAGTCAAGCGTGTCCTCGTCGACTCCGACAGCTCGGCAGACATTCTTTTCAAGGCAGCATTCGACAAGCTTTAGCTCCAAGAGAGCGATCTCAAGCCCGCAAGTACTCCCTTGGTAGGATTCAACGGAGAGGAAGTCAGGCCCCTGGGGAGAATCACAGTACCTGTGGAAGTCGGCACTTGGCCTACCATAGTGAGGCTCAACCACGACTTCTTGGTGGTCGCAACTCCCTCCCCGTATAACGCCATTATAAGTCGGCCCATCACCCATGCTATTCCTGCAGTGGTCTCCACCTATTATTTGGCGATGAAGTTCCCCACGGACTTCGGAGTTGGGATAGTGCGAGGCGATCAGCTTGAGTCTCGCAAGTGCTACGTCGCCGCCCTCAAAGGGAAAACCAAGGTGACCGACGACCTTGAGCTGGAGCGACCTATGGAGCAATGCGAAGAGCGAGTTGCACATACCGAAGAGATTGTTTTCGTACCCACTTTGGCAGAGGACCCAACTCGGACACTCCAGATCGGCGCCTCAGTCCAGGAGCCCCTGCGATCTCAACTGGTAAGATTTTTACTTCAAAATTTAGATGTTTTTTCATGGTCACGACAGAGATGCCCAGCATAGACCCAAGCATCATCACTCACAAGCTAAATATTGATCCTGTAGTTAGGCCCGTTAGACAGAAGAAACGCAGCTTAGCCTCGGAGCGCTGGAGAGCAGTTGAGGAGGTCGGGAAGCTCCTCGCAGCCGACTTAATCAGAGAGGTCCATTACCCAAGCTAGGTAACCAACCTAGTCCTAGTAAAGAAGGCCAACGGTAAATGGCTCATGTGCGTCGATTATACCGACCTGAATAGAGCTTGTCCGAAGGATTGCTTCCCACTCCCCAAGATTGACCGCTTGGTGGACGCGACCTCAAGGCATGAGTTGTTGAGTTTCTTGGACGCCTACTCGGGCTATAACCAGATAAGAATGGACCCTGCTGACAAAGAAAAGACAACCTTTATAACTGAGCTAGGTCTGTACTGTTACAAGGTCATGCCCTTCAGACTGAAAAATGTCGGGGCTACCTTCCAAAGACTTGTAAACAAATTGTTTGAGCTATTGATCAGCAAGAAAATAGAATGCTATGTAGACGACATGGTCGTCAAAACTCAGTTTTCAAATGATTTAATAAAAGATTTGCATTCTTTTTTCGAAATTCTGCGTAAGTTTAACATGAAACTGAACCTAAACAAGTGTGCCTTCGGTGTCACCTCGGGTAAATTCTTAGGGTACATCGTCAACTGGCATGGCATTGAGGCCAACCCGGATAAAATCAAGGCTATCCTAGATATGAGACCAACCCAGAAATTGAAGGAGGTTCAGAGGTTGAATGGTCGCATAGCCGCTCTGAGCCGCTTCATGTCCAAATCGGCAGATCGTTGTCTGCCTTTCTTTAAGGCAATTAAAAACAATGGCTTTGAATGGACCAAAAAATGCCAGCTCATGTTCAACGAGCTCAAAAGGTACCTCGCCAGTATCCCGGTCTTAACCCGACCCGAGGAGGGTGATGTTTTTGAGATGTACCTCTCTACAAGTAACGAGGTGGTCAGCTCAGTACTGATAAGAGAGGTAGATCGGGTCCAACGACCTATCTACTATGTTAGCAAAGTGTTGCAGGGTGCAGAGACGAGGTATCCAGAGATCGAAAAGTTGGCGTATGCGCTAGTTGTTGCAGCTCGGAAGCTTCGTCCGTACTTCCAAGCTCATACCGTTGTCATCCTCACCAACAAGCCTCTCAAGCAAGTCTTGCTCAAGCCCGAGGTCTTTGGTAGGCTGACAAAATGGGCCATTGAGCTCAGCGAATACAACCTCCAGTACAAGCCGTGAACTGCTATCAAGGCCCAAGCCTTAGCTGACTTTGCTGTGGAATGCACTATCAACACTGAAGTCCCCAGGCCGGTCGAGCCCGAGGCCCCCAGGTCAGATGATCCCGAGGTTCCCAGGCCGGTTGGGCTCGAGCACCGTGAGATAGCAACCAGTATGACTTCTCTCCTAGTCAGACTGAACCCAAGCTGGGATGAGGAGCCCTGGACCCTTCACGTGAAAGGCTCGTCCAACTAGCAAGGCACCGGAACTGGAACCGTTATGTATGGGCCAAGCGGGGTGAAACTAGAGTATGTGTTACGCTTTCAGTTCGCGGCATTCAACAATGAAGCAGAGTACAAAGCATTAATAGCCGAGCTGGCTCTAGCAAGCAAAGTGAAGGCCAAGCACGTCGTCATCTGCAATGATTCTCAGCTCGTGGTCAACCAAGTTACTGGTGAATACGAAGCCCACGAGCCAACCATGATCTATTACTTAGCCAAAGTCAGAGAGGCTCTACTCAACTTCTAGTCTCACTTCATCAAGAAAATCCCGAGATCTGAGAACGCTGAGGCTGACGCCCTGTCCCAGTTAGTCAGCACCAGCGATAATACCATGAGAACCGTGTACATAGAGAACCTGCCTCGGCCTAGCATTCTCGGGGGGGCAGAGGAGGCCGCTCCTATCGTATAAGCAGAGTCGAGCTGGATTGATCCGCTCGCGAGCTTCCTGCTACATGGGACCCTCCCTGCAGATCGCAATGCCGCCAGAAGGGTAGAGCATCAGGCGGCCAAATACGTCATGATAGATGAACGACTGTACCGAAGATCTTACACACTCCCCTATCTGCGCTGTTTGCGACCTTCCGAAGTCGAGCTCGTGCTCCATGACACTCATGAGGGCCTGTGTGGTGGACACTTGGGGGGCAGGGTTCTCGCCCAGAAAGCACTATGATAGGGATACTACTAGCCAACAATGAAGGCAGATGCAATCGAGCTCGTCAGAATATGTGACAAGTGCCAGAAGCACGCCAACATCCACCACCAGCCTGCCGTCGACCAGAAGTATCTCACCAGCTCGTGGCTTTTCACACAGTGGGGGATCGATATACTCGAACCATTTCTGCCAGCGACAGGGCAAGGGAGGTCCTTAGTGGTGGCAGTTGATTATTTTACCAAGTGGGTAGAAGTTGAACCTCTCACAACGATCACAATGCAGAATGTGCAAAACTTCTTCTGGAAGAGTATAGTGTGTCATTTCGAACTACCCCGAGTACTAATCTCTAACAACGGTGAGCAGTTCGAGGATATTAAATTCCAGAAGTGGTGCAAAGATATGAGAATTCAACAAAATTTCACCTCAGTAGCACACCCTCAAGCAAACGGTCAAGCGGAGGTCACGAATAGAGCCATTCTCCGCGGACTAAAGGCAAGCTTCGACCTCGCATATAATAGGACCGCGGCCTACTAGCAAAGAGTAGTTCGGTACTATAACACCAGGGTCAAAAAGCGGAACCTCCGCGTCGAAGACCTGGTTCTTCTTAAAGTCATGGTACCTGAGCCTGGTGTTGGTAAGCTCGGGCCGAATTGGGAAGGACCCTACCAAGCAAAGCGGGTTCTCGGGGAAGGAACGTACGAGCTCGAAACCCTAAAAGAGAGACAAGTAGCTCGGGCATGGAATATTGTCAACTTAAGGCAGTATTACCTGTAAGCACCGAGCTGAGTGGACTACAAGTCGCTCTTCAAGCCTAAGGGCTAATACGCCGAGCTAACAAAGACCTCAACACTATAAGACCCAGTCGCCTCTTTGGCATGGGCGAACTCCAGAAGGGGGTGGACCATAGTCACTCCCCGAGCCTAAGGGCCAATACGCCGAGCTAACGAAGACCTCGGCACTATAAGACCCAGTCACCTCTATGGCATGGGCGAACTCTAGGAGAGTGGACCATAAGTCACTCCCCCATCCCAAGGGCTAAAACGCCGAGCTAACCGCTTCATCGGCATAGGCTAAGTATTAATACCAAAGGCACAGGCAGCTCGGGTGTGAATCCTATGCTGCACAGCCCGCCCCGGTATACAAGTTTGACCCATTAGGGACAACTGACTTCAACTTAAGTAACCCAGGTGCATACAGGTCGGGCATATGCTCGCTATGTTGGTCACCTCGGTGCATGTTATAAAATCATCCCTACCAAGTACTGGGAGACAGCTCGAGGTAACGATAATCGAGAAACCCCACTTTGGGCACTTAGCCCTAACAATTCGAGTGAAATAGTCACTTCGGCAAAAGAGTAAATAACACAACACTTAGCATAAAAAAGAGAAACATTTCATTACTAGTTCTTATAAAAAAGAAAAAAATCGGGCCTAACAGCCCGGGAGAGTACATCAAAACAGAAAGAAAAGAACGGGAACTGGGCTCAGCCGCCTGGGAGCAACCACTTCAAAAGATTCATTTCGGAAGAAGAAAAAAAGAGAGCAACCAGCCTCAAGGTCCCACCTCCTCTACGTCCTCATCGCTCTCCTCCAGGGAGTCGGGCTCCTCTTCCTCTGCAGTGCCCGCCGTCTCTGGGGCCAGGTCCCTCATTATTATGCCCTCAAGGTTAAGGCCGGAGAACTTCTTCCGGACCAGCCACCGACAAAGCTTGAACACCGAAAGGTAGGACTTCGAGCCGTATTCGACCTGGAGGTCATGGAACTGCTGGGACTCTTTAAAATTCCCCACCGCCTTAACCCACTCTGCCTCCACCGCGGCATTGAAGTTTTGGGTCCTCTCATGGAGCGTGGACTCCAAACTCTAAACCTGTTGGCGAAGAAGCTCCCTCTCTACCGCCACCCTCGAGGACTCCTCCCTGTAATGGAAGCTCTCCTCAGACAGTCGGGAGATCTACGCTTCCTGGTCCCTAACAAGTAGCTCCTGGGCCTCGCTCCCCTTCTGAGTCTGGAGGAACTCATCCCGGGCCTGGTCGAGCTCGCATCGGAGCCTTTACACTTCCGGCCTCTGATTGATAGTGTCCTGGGAGTGAATAGCAGTCTGACAAGCCATGGTGTGGATGG
>NW_010729404.1:207607-243628 GCF_000365185.1 Nelumbo nucifera
GCTTGGTCGAGGCGCGACCTCTTCGCCCTATGCTTCTGGTTGCTCGACAAAAGGCGACGTGCATCCACACCAGACATGTTGGCTGCAAGAATCACAAGGCAATAGTCCAGCTCACAAAAAAAAAAAGAGAAAGAGAGAGAAAAGGCGACCTAAGGGTGACCTACCGGGGCTCTAGCTGGCCTGCACGAGCTTGTCCTCAGCCAAGTAGTCCGAACAGAGGAAGTCTACCCCTGCCCAAGACTATAGCGTTTCCCGAACCTTCGGGTTCAACTCAACACTCAGGTCCTGAACGACGGCTCTCCAGTGGATTGGAAAGGGCCAACCCTCGGGGTTGCGAACTATAAAATAACCCCGCTTCCAGGCTAGGATCCTGTTTAGCAGATCGTGGAGGAGCTTGAAGCCAGGACGGGGGGAAAAGTAATAAGAGCGCCTTTCCGGAGGGGCTCCAGGGGAGGCATTCTTAATTGAAAAGATAGTGGCAAAGATATCAAGGGAAAGAGGAAGACAGTACTCGAAAAATAGAGAAATTGTCCCAACCACATTTCGGACTGAGTTTGGATGGAGTTGGTCTATGGTGACATTGAAATGGGTAAGAACCTCCACTATCAAAGGATGTAGAGGGAGTCGGAGACCAGCCATAAGCTACTCCTCAAAGATCACGATCTCATCGTGGCCGTGCTCCCAGGGATAGTTACCGGATGGGAGGCTGTAGATGAGATCCCTGGGGAGGTTATAGTAAGAGACTAGAGCCCGAAGCCTCTCCATTGACATGGAGGAAGGGCCGAAGCTATCCGGCTCCCAACCCCGAGAAGTGGAAGCCGAGTTATCGGAGGCCTCTCGGGCCTCCGGAGCCCTCCCATCAGGGAACCCCCAAGCACCCCTCATGCTCGAGGGGACCTCGCCTTGATTACCGTCTCGGGAAAAACCACTGTAGTACGAATACCCAGACATTGTTTGGACAGAGTAGAGAACTCACCAGAAAAGTGAATTGAGAAAGCGACGAAAACGGGGAGAGCTCGAGTAAACAAGGCAAAGGCGCGACCTCAAACTGAAAGCAAGGCAAGTTGGCGTAAAGAAAATGAGGCCTAGGGCTCTCCTATTTATAGCCACTGTGCCCAAAAAACCAACGGTTTCGATCAAAGTGAATTCAATGGCTTATAATAAAGCCGGTTGCACGTCCTCCGAGACTGAAATAAAGCTGGCTGCACGTCTTCCAAAACTGAAGGCACTTTGACACATTTTTTGGTGCCCGAAAAATCCAGAAGTTGCCTAACATCCGCACTTTTACATCATGCGATCAGTCAACCTAGTTTAAATTATGGGTCAAATCCACCCGTCACTTCATGAACTCCCCGCGCTAGAATAAGACCCTTAGCCCGAGGAGTGGGGGGCAATTGATGGAGGGTGATTTGACCCGACCTCCTAACTAAGGGACATGTGGATATAACTCAACGTAAGTGACAGCTCAGCATGACAGCTTGGCCACAACTCGGTGCAATGAGCTCCCTGAAACCCTAGCGGAACAGCTCGCCACAAAACAGCTTGCTACAGCTCGCCACAAGACAGCTCGCTATAGAACGGCTTGCTACAAGGCAGCTCGCTATTGGAGCTCGCTACGGAGGAGCTCACTTTTGGGCAACCCGGAGTCTTCGGGAAACTTCTTATCCGACAAGACCATGCTTTCAAGACTGCTCCCACGTCTCTTGTTCGACGGTGCAGCACCTGCCAGTCCAGAGGGCTGCGCCCACGTCTCATGTCAAGCAGTGTTGTGCACGACAGCTCTGCATAACGTCTCTCAGCTAATAGGACCGTACCCTACAATGGATACCTGCACCAATCGAATCAGTCTGGCGAACAATGGCTGTATTATAGGCGGTTACACCCGATTTGATAGAGCGTTAATATATAAGGGCTCCGACTCCCAAGGAAAGAGGATATTGAATTTTTGTAATCGAAAATTTGCGCATCTTCACTCTTAGCATTTATTTCTTTGCAACTCTCTAAGCTCTCCACCGAGTTCTAACTTAAGTATCGGAGTGTTCCCGCCGGGCGAACTCCCCGGGAATCCTTCATCTTCTTCTCCTTCTTAGGTCTTGTCCGTTGCCAGTTAGGAGTGAGGCCCCTACCAGCTAGGAGTGACCAGATCGCGCTACATCACTCTTGAATTTTCAATGGGTCTATTTTCCCTACCACGGTTAGCCTATTGTTGCCACTGTCTCCTTTTACGTCTTCGATACCTTTATCCACCACAGAACACAACAGCAAAATGAAGAGATGATTAAAATATTTAAAGGCAAGAAAATGAAGAGATGTAAACCAAGTTAAGTAGGAAACCAAAGTTGAGTATAATACGCACCAAGAAGTCAAAGCAACGGTGAAATTTAAATATAGAGACATTTTTATAAGAAAAGGGAAAATAGAAACAAATAACTCCTATTTGAAAATCCAAAACTACTTCTTCCCAAAATATTTTGTAAATAAATCAGCAGAGATGGGAGCAATGGATCTCGATCTCAAAGCAATTTTGTAAAATCTCAGAAGAAGAAAGAAAAAATTTTGAGAAAACAGGAAATGGATTCTGCTTCTTTCTCATTGGCTTTTATGTATGTCTATACTCAGAAAAACGGAAGGAATTTGAAATTGAACTGTGAAAAGATGCTACAGCCTATAGGTGATACTTTTAACACCAATGACAAGAGAAACAGAAAGATTAATTCTAATGTTTTTGATGTACCTTCGAAACCCATAGCAGATCGTTTGACATTAGCGCAACCTTCACAGTGCATATCAACCTTCAAGACTGATGTAGCGCGATCTAGTCACTCCTAGCTGGCAGGGGCCTCGCTCCTAGCTCGCAACGGACAACACCTGAGAAGGAGAAGATGAAGGATTCCCGAGGAGCTCGCCCAGCGGGAACAGTCCAATGCTTAAGTTAGAACTCAGTGAAAAGCTTAGAGAGTAATGACGAGCTAAGAGTGGAGATGCGCACTACTCGATTACCAAAAATTCAATTACCTTTTTCCTTGGGGGTCGGAGGCCTTATATATTAATGCACTGCCAAATCGGGTGTAACCGCCTCTAATTCTCTGCTTCAACCATTATAAGTCAGGCTGATTTGATTGGCGCAGGTATCCGTCGTAGGGTACGGTCCTGTCACCTGAGAGACGTTATGCAGAACTGGCGTGTATGATGCCGCCTGACGTGAGACGTGGGAGCAGTCCTCTGGACTGGCAGGTGCTGCGCTGCCAGAAAAGAGACGTGGGAGTAGTCTGACAAGCACGGTCTTGTCGGATAAGAAGTTTCCCAAAGGCTCTGGGTTACTCAATAGTGAGCTCCTTTGTAGCAAGCTCCCTCGTAGTGAGCTCCAACAGCGAGTTGCCTTGTAGCAAGCCGTTCTATAGCGAGCTGTTTCGTGGTGAGTTGTTTTGCTAGAGTTTCAGCGAGCTCATTACGCCGAGTTGTGGCCAGGCTGTCACGCTGAGCTGTCACTTACGTCGAGTCATATCCACGTGTCCCTAAGTTAGGAGGTCGGGTCAAATCAGCCTCCATCAATTGCCCCCCACTCCTCGGGCTAAGGGTCTTACTCTAGCGCGGGGAGTTCATGAAGTGATGGGTGGATTTGACCCATAATTTAAACTAGGTTGACTGATCGCATGATGTATACGTGCGGATGTCAGGCGACTTCTAGATTTTTCGAGCGCCAAAAAACGCGCCAAACTGCCTTCAATTTCGGAAGACATGCGGTCAGCTTTATTTCAGTCTCGGAGGACGTGCAGTCGGCTTTACTACAAGCCGTTGGATCCGCTTTGATTGAGACCATTGGTTGTTTGGGCACAATGGCTATAAATAGGAGGGTCCCAGGCCTCATTTTCTTTACGCCAACTTGCCTTACTTTCAGTTTGAGGTCGCGCCTTCACCTTGTTTGCTCGAGCTCCCTCCGTTTTCGTCGCTTTCTCGGTTCATGTTTCTGGTGAGTCCTTTATTCTATCCAAACAATGTCTGGGCACCCATACTACGGTGGCTTTTCCCAAGATGGTAATCAGGGCGAGGTCCCCTCGAGCTTGGGGGTTCCCTAAAGGTCCGGCTCCGAAAGTCTATGAGGCCTCCGGTAAGTCGGCTTCCACTTCCCGGGGTTGGGAGCCTGATAGTTTCGGCCCTTCCTCCATGTCAATGGAGAGGCTTCAGGCCCTAGTCATTTACTATAACCTCCCCAGGGATCTCATCTACAGCCTCCCATCTGGTAACTATCCTTGGGAACATGGCCACAACGAAATCGTGGTCTTTGAGGAGTAGCTCGTGGCTGGTCTCCGACTCCCTCTACATCCTTGATAGTGGAGGTTCTTACCCATTTCAATGTCACCATAGACCAATTCCATCCGAACTCAATCCGGAATGTGGTTGGGACAATATCTTTGTTTTTCGAGTATTGTCTTCCTCTTTCCCTTGATATCTTTGCCACCATCTTGTCAATTAAGAATGCCTCCCCCGGAGCCCCTCTAGAAAGGCGCTCTTATTACTTTTCCCCGTTCTGGCTTCAAGCTCCTCCACGATCTGCCAAACAGGATCCTAGCCTGGAAGCGGGGTTATTTTATAGTTCACAACCCCGAGGGGTGGCCCTTTTCGGCCCACTAGAGGGCCGCCATTCAGGATCCAGGCGTTGAGCTGAACCCGAAAGTTTGGGAAACGCTGCAGTCTTGGGCAGGGGTAGGCTTCCTCTGTTGGGACTACTTGGCTAAGGACAAGCTCGTGTAGGCCGGCTTGAGCCCCAGTAGGTCACCCTTAAGCCGCCTTTTCTCTCTCTTTCTCTTTTTTTTTTTGAGCTGGACTAGTGCCTTGTGATTCTTGCAGCCAACATGTCTGGTGTGGATGCACGTCACCTTTTGTTGAGAAACCAGAAGCGTAGGGCGAAGAGGTCGCGCCCCGACCTGGCATCCACTTCCGGGGCCACCGAGTTCGAGGCTGCAGACCCTACTTTTGTTCAGCTGCCGGAGGTCCAACCTGTGCCCTTTGAGGGGGTAGCCATGGGAGGCGGCGAAGAAGAAGAGGTCCCACCCTAGGAGCAGTACCCTTCAGCCGCATAGTCCGGCCCCACCGTCTTCCCGCGGTTTCCTACCAAGAGGAGGGACAAAAGTGTCACCAACTTCCTCGTGGCCTCGCGGAGAAGCCGGCGGGCGGTCACTCATGATGAGGTTGCGAGCTAGGTCGGGATGCACCATAGGGAGCTCGCCAAGTTGGCCTCGGCTCACTACATGGTGGTAAGTGCCTGTTTCTTCCCTTTTTCTCCCTTCCTTCTCTTTTCTCTCTTCCCCTTACTTACTTCGGCTTTCTATTGGCAGTTGAACTCCGCCATCCACACCATGGCCTGTCAAACTGCTATTCACTCCCAGGATGCCGTTAATCAGAGGTCGAATGTGCAGAGCCTCCAACGCGAGCTCGACCAGGCCCGGGATAAATTTCTCCAGGCTCAAAAGGGGAGCGAGGCCCAGGAACTACTCGTTAGGGACCAGGAAGCATGGATCTCCTGACTATCTGAAAAGAGCGCCCGTTACAGGGAGGAGTCTTCGAGGGTGGCGGCGAAGAGGGAGCTTCTTCGCCAACAGGTCCAAAGCTTGGAGTCCACGCTTCATGAGAGGACCTGCAACTTCAACGCCGCGGTGGAGGCAAAGTGAGCTAAGGCGGTGGAGGACTTCAAAGAATCTCAGCAGTTCCATGACCTCCAGGTCGAATATGGCTCGAAGTCCTACCGCTCGGGGTTCAAGCTTTGCCGGTGGCTGGTTCGGAAGAAGTTCTCCGACCTTAACCTTGAGGGCGTAACAATGAGAGACCTGGCCCTAGAGACGACGGACATTGCGGAGGAGGAGGAGCCCGACTCCCTAGAGGAGAGTGACGAGGATGTAGAGGAGGTGGGGCTTTGAGGTTGGTTGCTCTCTTTTTTTCTTCTTCTGAAAAATGACTTTCGAAGTGGTTGCTCCCAGGCGGCTGAGCCCGATTCTCTTTCTTTTCTTTCTGCTTTACTGATGAACTCTCTCGGGCTGTTAGGCCCGGTTTCCTTTTTAGAACTAGTAATGAAATGTTTCTTTTTTCTGCTAAGTATTGTGCGATTCTCACTTTTGCCGAAGTGACTATTTCACCCGAACTGCTAGGGATAAGCACCCGTAGTGGGGTTTCTCGGCACAGTGAGCATATGCCCGACCTGTATGCACCTGGGTTACTTAAGTTGAAGTCAGTTGTCCCTAGCGGGTCCAACTTGTGTATCGGGGCGGACTATGCATCATAGGATTCACACCCGATCTTTTTGCGCCTTTGTTATTAATACTTATCCTCTGTCGGTGAAGTGGTTAGGTCTTATACGGTGCTAAGGTCTACGTTAGCTCGGCGTTTCATCCCTTAGGTTGGGGGAGTGACTTATGGTCCACTCTCCTAGAGTTCGCCCAT
The DNA here is from genome assembly GCF_000365185.1 of Nelumbo nucifera. Next base: position 214,043 of record NW_010729404.1, read on the forward strand.
GCCATAGAGGCGATTGGGTCTTATAGTGCCGAGGTCTTTTGTTAGCTCGATGTATTGGCCCTTAGTTTCTGGGAGTGACTACAGTCCACTCGGCTCGGTGATTACAGGTAATATTGCCTTAATTTGACAATATTCCATGCCTGAGGTACTTGTTTCCCTTCTAGGGTTTTGAGCTCATACGTTCCTTCCCAATTTGGCCCAAGTTTACCAACACCGGGCTCAGGCACCATAACTTTATGAAGGACTAGGTCACCGACGCGGAGGTTCCGCTTCTTGACCCTGGCGTTATAGTACCGAGCTACTCTCTGCTGGTAGGCCGCGGTCCTAATGTATGCGAGGTCCCATACTTCGTCGAGTAGGTCGAGGTTGGTGCGTAGCTCGTCTTCATTTGCCTTGTCATCATACACTTCTAGATGTAGCGTGGGAACTTCGATCTTGGCTGGGATGACTGCTTCAGTGCCATAAGTGAGGCTGAAGGGAGTCTCGCTTGTTGCGGTCTTTACCGTGGTCCAATAAGTCCATAGTACACTGGGTAGCTCGTCTACCTAGAGTCCCTTATCTCAGTTGAGGCGTGCCTTCGGTCCACGGAGAATGACTCTATTCTTGACCTCTGCTTGACCGTTTGCTTGAGGGTGTGCTACCGAGGTGAAATTTTGTTGAATCCCCATATCTTTACACTAGTTCTGGAATTTAATATCCTCGAACCGCTTACCGTTGTCAGAGATTAGTACTCGGGGTAGTTCGAAATGGCACACTATAGTCTTCCAAAAGAAGTTCTGCACATTCCGCGTTGTGATCGTCGTGGTAAAATAATCAACTACCACCACTAAGAACCTCCTCTGCCCTATTGCTGCCGGAAATGGTCCGAGTATATCGATCCCCCACTATGCGAAAGGCCACGGGCTGGTGAAATACTTCCGGTCGGTGGCAGGCTGGTGGTGGACGTTGGCGTGCTTCTGGCACTTTTCACATCTTTTGACGAGCTCGATCGCATCTGCCTTCATTGTTGGCCAGTAGTATCCCTGTCGTAGTGCTTTTTGGGCGAGAGCCCTGCTCCCCAAGTGTCCACCGCACAGGCCCTCATGAGTGTCATGGAGCACGAGCTCGGCTTCAGAAGGTCGCAAGCAGCGCAGACATTTGAAAACTGAGTCTTGACGACCATGTTTGGATTTAGTTTCATGTTAAACTTACGCAAAATTTCAAAAACGGAATGCAAGTCCTGTATTAAATCATTTGAAAACTGAATCTTGACGACCATGTTGTCTACATAACATTCTACTTTTCTGCCAATTAATGGCTCAAATAATTTAGTTACAAGTCTTTGAAAGGTAGCCCTGGCATTTTTTAATCCAAAGGGCATGACCTTGTAGCAGTATAGGCCTAGCTCGGTTATAAAAGCTGTTTTTTCTTCGTCGGCAGGGTCCACTCTTATTTGGTTATAGCCCGAGTAAGCGTCCAAGAAACTCAACAACTCATGCCCTGAGGTCGCACATGCGCCATTTACCATTGGCCTTCTTTACTAGGACCGGGTTGGCTACCCAGCTCGGGTAATGGACCTCTCTGATGAAGTCGGCTGCGAGGAGCTTCCCGACCTCCTCGTCAATTGCTCTCCAACGCTCTGGGGCTAAGTTGCGTTTCTTCTGTCTAACGGGCCTAACTATAGGATCAGTATTCATCTTGTGAGTTATGATGCTAGGGTGTATGTCGGGCATCTCTACCGTGGACCATGCAAAAGCATCTAAATTTTCAAGTAAAAAACTTACCAATTAGGATCGCAGAGGCTTCTCGATTGAAGCGCCAATTTGGAGTGTTCGAGCTGGGTCCTCTGTCAAAGTTGGGATGGAGACAGTCTCTTCTGTAGGTGCAGCTCACTCTTGCATTGCTCCGTAGGTCGCTCCAGATCGAGATCGTCGACCACCTTGGTTTTTCCTTTGAGGTTGGTGACGTAGCACTTGCGAGACTCGAGTTGATTGCCTCATGCTACCCCAACTCCGAAGTCCGTTGGGAACTTCATTGCCAATTAATAGGTGAAGACCACCGCACGAAGAGCATGGGTGATGGGCTGACGTATTATGGCATTGTACAGGGAGGGATTTGCGACCACCAAGAAGTCGTGGTTGAGCCGCACTATGCTAGGCCAGGTGCCGACTTCCACAGGTACTGTGATTCTCCCCAGGGGCCTGACTTCCTCTCCGCTGAAGCCTACCAAGGGAGTACTTGCGGGCTTGAGATCGCTCTTTTGGAGCTGAAGCTTGTAGAACGCTGCCTTGAAAAGAATGTCTATCGAGCTGCCGGAATTGACGAGGAAACGCTTGACTTTGAAGTCATTGATCCTTATCTTTACGACGAGCGCGTCATCGTGGGGGTAGTGGACCCCACGTGCATCGTCCTCGGTGAAGAAGATCAGGTCTTCTGTCCTTGGCCGCTTCGGGGGGTTCTGCTCCTCCCTTTTGACCTCCCGAGCTGATGCCTGAGCTGCAGCTGAGGTGCAGCCCACGATGATCGAACCTACGACGATCACATGTATGGTGCCCCGAATTGGTCTCTCTTCGGGGGGCTGCCTCTGTGGCTGCTCAACTTGCTTGCTGCTGGATTTGGGAGCATTTCTACTTTGCTCCCCCTGCCGACCTGCTTTATTATTATTATTATTATTATTATTATTATTATTATTATTTTGTACAAAATTTCTTAAGTATCCGCGACGGATGAGCTCCTCTATCTCGTCGCGGAGATTTTTACGACTCTCAGTACTATGATTGTGATCTTTATGGAAGCTACAATACAAGTTCTCATTCCTTACATTAGGTTCCCCTCTCAGCCGAAGTGGCCACTTCACGTATGGGGCGTCCTTGATCGCCATAAGGATCTCAACCCGCTTTGCATTCAGGGGCGTGTAGTCAGTCCTTTCTGCTGGTGGAGCTCGGAAAGGTTGACTTGGCCTTGCCCCCTTGAACTGGGTCTTTCTTCTTCTTACTATCCCCGTGGGTTGAAGACTCAACTTCTCTTTTCCTCTTCTCAGGCACGCTCTCATTCTTTTGGCCGATCTCCTCCTCCATCCCTATGAACTGGTCCGCGAGCTTGAGGAACTCGGTTATAGTCTTGGGCCGATTGACCACCACGTGCCACTTGAATTCTTTGTGCGTGATACCTCTCTTGGCCGCTGTAAGCCAAACTACGGGGTCCAGGTCGAGTATCTGTAAACAAGCATCATTGAACCGCTTGATGTAACTTCGGATATATTTTCCTTCCCTCTGGACTATGCCAAGGAGGCTCTCCTGGGTTTCGGGCACCGCTTGCTGGTGACGAAGTGAGAAGTGAAGACTTGCACAAATTGCGCCCAGCTTCTTATTGATCCGGGCGCGAGGTTCCTGTACCATGTGCGGGCCACTCCTTTGAAAGTGGTGGAGAAAGCCACTTACATGTAGGACTCACTGGCCCTTGCTAAGTGCATTTGTGACTGAAAGGCGTCTACGTGATCATTCGGGTCGAACGATCCGTCATATTTGTCCAGGGGAGGTAGTTTGAAGTCCTTGGGCATTAGGACGGCCAAGAGTTCAGGAGACAGAGGGGATGGTACAGAGAGGAGCGGAGTGGCTTTTATTTCACCCGAGCTTACCTCTTCCTTACCCTTGAGCTCGGGCAGGTTATGCATTGTAGTTCGGCGTGCTCGGCGACGTCTTCGCTGCTTTTTGCGGGCTCTGCATTGGTGCTGCTGGCCTCGGTATTGTCAAGCACAGTTTTCGCAGGGAAGGGGACAGACTGCTGGTGATGGCTGCGAATAGAGGGATCTTTCCTGGAGTCTACGGCCAAGACCTCGAACTGGTTCTCCATAAGCAGGGCCACAAACTCGGAAAGCTGAGGCGAGCGGGCTTGTTAGGCTGGGACCCTCCCGACCTGACAGCACGCGGCGTAGCGGGGGTGACTGGTCTTTCCTTCCTCCCGTGGGATGAGACTTGACTCTTGAGAGGATTCTGGGTCTGAGAGGTCTCTCCCCGGTGAGAAGGACGCTCGTTCTGACAGTGAGGCCGGTCTTGTTGCGTTGTCGGATGTCGAGGAGGAAGCAGATGTTGGGTCTGAGGCAGTGAAGGAAACTGCTGTTGATAGTGATGCTGAGAAACTTGGTGCAACACTTGCTGCTGATATAGTTGGAATTGCTGAACCTGTTGCATCTGAGCTTGCATAGCTCGCATGCATTGCACCAGGTCTTCAAGCTGGTTTTGGGCGGTCACGGGAGGAACAAGGGAGGGTTCGGTGAAGGTTGTTCCAACCGTAAAAGGGAGTGGAGCGTTCATAGGTGCCATTATATGAGGCATGTTCAGAATGGGAACTCCATCCGCAGAGAGGGAGACGGTGAGCTGTCCAATACACACCGCTGGGACCTGGAGTTGCTCCCCGGTGGTGTTCATTTCTGCACTACGTCCTGCGTTGCTGGAGGAAGCCATGAGAATTGAAGTTTGCAAAGTTTTGGTGGAATGCTTTTTTGAAGCGATTCCCACAGATGTCGCCTAATGATGTAGTGCGATCTGGTCACTCCTAGCTGGTTGGGGCCTCGCTCCTAGCTGGCAACGTACAGCACCTGAGAAGGAGAAGATGAAGGATTCTCAGGGAGCTTGCCCGACGGGAACACTCCGATGCTTAAGTTAGAACTCAGTGAAAAGCTTAGAGAGTAACGACGAGCTAAGAGTGGAGATGCGCACTACTCGATTACCAAAAATTCAATTACCTTTTTCCTTGGGGGTCGGTGCCCTTATATATTAATGCACTGCCAAATCGGGTGTAACTACCTCTGATTCTCTACTACAGCCGTTATTCATTAGGCTTATTTGATTGGCGCAGGTATCCATCGCAGGGTACAGTCCTGTCACCTGAGAGACGTTATGCAAAGTTGGCGTGTACGACGCCGCCTGACGTGAGACGTGGGCGCAGTCCTCTGGACTGGCAGGTGCTGCGCCGCCGGACAAGAGACATGGGAGTAGTCTGACAAGCATGGTCTTGTCGGATAAGAAGTTTCCCGAAGGCTCTGGGTTACTCAATAGCGAGTTCCTTTGTAGCGAGTTACCTCGTAGCGAGCTCCAATAGCGAGTTGCCTTGCAGCAAGCTGTTTTGTAGCGAGCTGCTCTACTGGAGTTTCAGTGAGCTCATTACATCGAGTTGTGACCAATCTATCACGCTGAACTGTCACTTACATCGAGTCATATTCACGTGTCCCTTAATTAAGAGATCGGGTCAAATCACCTCCATCAAAGACCACAGTAATCAAACCATCATCCCTTTTCTCTCTGCCAACCTTCTTTCTCACTTTCATTCTTGTTCTCCTTTTACAACAAAACAAAGCCAAGAAAAAAATGAAATGAGATCACGACCATTTCGAAACTTCAACCTAACAAGTTGAGAGCGGGGGAGGGAGAAGCAATTAATGACACTAGTGAGGAGCAATTTCGTAACTTTATCAATTTTTCATTTGGGTCAATGAGAGAAGGGAGATTTTGTTGAATTCTGTAAAAATTTAGGGAAAGTTTTTGTTAAAGTAAAATTACAGACAAGACGAAACTTCAAACAAAAGTTTTTGTATTTTACCCTTTTTCTTAATTACAAAACAGAAACCTTTTTGGCATTGATTAGAGAATATAAATAAGATTTATGTCTTGTTCCTTCCACCAAGTCAACTCATGGATGTATTATTCCGAGTGCCGAGTTATTCGTCCGTGATGGTGGGCCCCCAAAGTTGATATTGGGCTTATGGGCCTATGACCTCAGCCTTGCTCAATCATACAGTAAAGCATGCTCGGAGCCTCGGAGTCGGATGCTTTACAAATTACAAAGACCCGTGACACGTGACTTGTCCGATCATCGGAAAGTCGACCGCGCGTGGCAGTGGACTGAAACCAGGACACGTGCCGTGCCGGTTGATCTTTTCTTTCTCTTTTTCTCCTCAATCGATCAGAGTATTTGTTAATATTTTTATCGGCGGCCTCTTTTTCCCCGGCAAGCGATCGAGCTTCGAAGCGCGAGGACACGCCTGCCTGAGTCTCTGTTAATGTAACAACAACCACAACATGTTAATTGTATTATTATTTCTTTTTCGATTTAAGAATTTTTGTGACAAGTGAGTGGGAGACATCAGGATGATTTGGATAAGAATCAGGGTGCAGGTATACAGCTTAAATTAACAACTAAAACACTGCGAATGTAACGTGAAGAAAAGCTACCAACAACCGATTATTGAATCAAGGTGTACAGTGAGTTGTAGCACATTTTCTTGGCTCGAGATCGATTTCTGTATCTCTCTCTATATCTACTCTAATCGAGAGAGAGAGAGACCACTAGAACTGTCAATGAATAGTGGGTCTGGTTCGAAACAGGATGGATTAGTCCCAAACCGATTGTGTTTTATAAAATAGATCGAACCGATTATTATTTTAGACAGCTGGACAGGATGGACCAGTCAAACCAAAACCGAATCAATTATTATTATGTGACAGGGTGGATCAGTCTCAAACCAAATGTTAATCAGTTTTATAAAATAGACCCAAAACTGAACTCATTAGTTATATGGGGAAGGGTCACTCAGTCCCAAACTGATTGTTAATTAGTTATATAAATAGATCCAAAACCGACTTTGGATCTTCTGCCCACGCTTACCCACAATACACTATTTTCCGTGAATTGGGAACATCTCCCTCTGCCTAGTAGTGAGGTGTTCTTCATATATGACTGCTATAAACATGGACAGGAGATCTGGACTCCCCAAAACCAAACCGATTATTTTGGACAGGGTGGATCAATTTCAAACCAATTGTTTATTGGTTCATAAAATAGACCCAAAACCAAACTAATCAATATTCAAATTAATTGGACCTGATCCAATCAGACCTAATTGACATCTATAACTACCTAGATAATATCTTGGGTTTTCATTTTCTGTATGATATAAAATAGTATCGTTTATACATTGATATAACAAGTGTTTTTAACCTAAAAATTATCTTATACCCTTTTATGTTTAAAATATAACAAAATAAAAAAAAAAGACCTTTATATACTATTAGCCATATAACCGGTTTGAATCTTAATCTATTTGGAACAGCAAGAACCCATCATGGCCCAATAATTAATCAAGAGACAAAGTCACAAACAACCAAACCGGAACCGATATAATTGGTTTGGTTAATCCGGTTCTATCAGATAGCCTGACCCATTGACAGCTCAGAGAGAGAGAGAGAGAAATGAACAACCCACGGCCCACACTCAAATCCACTAAAAAAAGAAGGCTGTTATAAAATATTAAAAGTGGAGGCAATGAATCACATCATTATATGTACGATGGTAATAAATTATTTGGTTAATTGCAATATTAAATCCACCCAAATCCTTGCTTTAGATTAATCAAGTTCTTTGGACATGGAAAGAGAATGTTAAATTAATAAACACTCACGGTAAAGACTTAAAGTTTGTGATTAATTGTGAGAGTGAATGAGTGAGTTCACAACTTGACATATGGGTGGTAAAGAAGTAGACCTTTATTTTAATTCATTTTATACCTTTTTTTAGTGAGAAAGGAAAAAAGCTGGCTTGTGCTCTCCTTTTCATCATCTCCATATTAAAACCCCCTTTAGCTTGAGCTTCCAAAAGTACCCTTGTGATGTTTTTTCTTGGAATAGTAATTGAATAATCACCCAATGAGATTGAAAAAGAAAATAGAAAAAGGAAAAAATGTTACTAACATGCTTATCTCTAAAATTTCGATGTTTGCACGGACACGTGGCATGTTTACGGGCAATGAGAGTGCGACAAGAGTGTCGGAATTTTTGTTCCTAAAATATCCCACGCCTATGACTCTATAAGTGTATAGGGGTTCCCTTGCCCACTTGTTCCATAAACAGGGTTCCAACCTGTCATTTGGAGTGAGAAATAATATTTAATAAAGATTTTTGTCTTAAAATATATGGATGCAAAAATTATTAAAAATTCTATATAAAATTATAATTTACCTTATTACAACTAAGAAAGTTAGAGAGTTTGGTATAGTAAGATAAATAATGATATCTTATTTTGTGGATAAGCTGGACTGCAAAATGAAGTCACGCCTGCAATTTACCATAAAAAATATTGTTATATTAGATCAACATTCTGAATGATTGGCTCTAGCTTGAAGATAAACAAAATAAAATATATCACCATTTTTGATATAACTTAAAAAATAATTTGATAAAATATCTGTGAATTTATCAGTTTTCTTTTAAGTAAATAGGTCCGAATCAACTGCACTCCTGCAATTACATTCAGTTTGTGTACATTTGTGGTCTCATATAGTCATAAACATTTTTTCGAGAAATGATTCAATGCCCCTCTACTTGTTAGACATCAATTATTCTAGGAGTTTATGTGCTAGGGTATGTTTGGGTCAGGCTTGTACCTATAAATACTTTATAAATAATGCTTGCTAAACCCTCCATGTGCAAGGCACACGCAGGACCTTGCACTAATACACTAAACAAAGGTTCTGTTTGGATAAATTTTAGCTTTTAAGCTTTGCGTTGGGTTGTGAAAAACAAATTTGACCCCAAGTATTTTATGCATTTGGAAAGAGGATGCATGCATTTAAAAACATAACAATCTAATGAAAAAAATGCTTGTATCCATGTTTCTTTAATTGCTTTACGGTGGATAGTCCATCCACCATATCCATTAACCCTATAGTCAGCCCATCCAACCTGGGTAGTTCTTCTTCTTTCATCTTCTTGTTTTCGTTTTTCTTTTTTTTTTTTCTTGTATTTTTTTTATCTAAAACTACACATCGTGGGGTAGCATGTTGCCCATATTCACAACCCCCAATCGTAATGACAACAGGATTTGATACCAAATCTTTGCTATAGCCAATCAGAAAACTTGCCAGCTGAACCACCATGAATTGGTAAAGATACAAAAGATAAAGTTCAAAATTTGAAGAGAAGAACAATAAAAAAAATATTAAATTGATATTTATTTTGAGGGTAAAATGGAGAAATTTGTTAGGGGTGGCCTTGGCAACCTAATTCCCCACATACCCGACATACCCAGCCCTGATTATTAAGTTTTGGGTCCACAAACTTTTTGACTGAAGCATATACAATTGGGTCCATCTTGGGACCATAGATTCTTGACCGGTTTGGAATTGACCCTAACCTTGTAAATTGTAACCAATTATTAAGGAAATCCCCTATAAATATTAAAGTATATGTAAATCTTGAAATTTATACGAGTGAAGAGACAAATCCGCTATTTTCCTTGTATTATTACCCATACAATAAAATTTAGATTTTAGTGTTTTTTCAATAGGATTTTACTAATTTCTACGAACTGGGATCTGTTCATCATGCGGACGTCACAGTCACATCCCTCCATTTATTTAGAATCTCCCCATGAATAATAAATATAAGTACGGGGAGATGTTCGAGATGTACTGCCAGGACATGTTGTGAGGTTAGTGTGAGAAACACTCTGTAAGGAATAGATCCAGACTCAATTTCTACATGCAACCAATGGTTCCAAACTTTTGGTAGGTTCGGGCCTAGAGCCACTCATGTCAAACCTGACCCAAAATCAAAGAGCCCTATCTTCATGAATGTAATTTTTTTTTCTCTCTTCATGAATGTAATTTTTTTTTTCTCTCTTCATGAATGTAATTGGGGGTTCAATTCTGGGTAGGCATTCAGAGACCCAACCCAAATTTGATTCAGCAATTTTTAAATTGAGTTTGGATTTCTTCACATAATGGTCCTTACACCCACCTCCCTCACAGTATGTTGCTGTGAAACATTGGGAACATCATTCATTGAGAGATGTTTCCATTGCAAAACTACAAGTACTGTGAGGTGAGTGTGAGAAGCAAATTCAGACTCTCTAATATATACGGAAAAGTATGGACAGATTCAATGCAGATCTCTGAATTTTACTATAGAATTATAAACATTCAAAATGTCGAAAACCTCACTCTATATGTGTATATTCGCCCGTGAATTAACATTAATTCTGAGCTGACACCCACCCCAACTATACTTTAGGTCTAAAAATTCTGACCCTGGGCTGAATCCGTCATTCTCCTAAAATTTATGAGGAGAATGATCAATTTCTGTATTAGTAAGGGTGGAGTTTGCTAATGAGCCGATTGACCCTTGAGATGGGTTATTCGATGTCTCTCCATATATGAAGGCACAATATCAAACCATGTAACTGCAAGCTTTTTATGGTAAGATAGTGAACAGCACCTAACTTTACTCTAATACCATCTCCTTTCTCCACCGAAAAAAAAATGTTGGAGCTTTATATAGTACTGCTATAAAGGCTAAAAATATTGAGGAGAATCGATAATTAAATTAGTAAATCGGAGGGATAAATTTGCATCAAGAATCAAGACAAATTTAATTGCCTCTTGCTGATTTATGTGTGAGGTAATCAGACATATCTTAAGTGGAATATATTTGTTGGTAAACTTACATGTATGCCAAAAATGCCCTTTGGCAGCATTATTTGTAATTTTAAATTGAAGCCATTATAAAATACCACTGCACTAATACAGTGAATTAAGAAAAGTATACACGTCCAAATAGAATTTTATAATGACCCACAAGAGACAGTTGAGCTGGTTAAAACTTCTTAAATGGAAATTAATTTTTTACTCCGTCTATAAGTGTTTTTCCAACCGGCATTGACCGGGCAGTTTGTACTGGTGAACCAACCCGAACAGCTGACTGCCACTGGATCCTAGGTTTTTTGACAACTTTTATCGGGTTCGGGTTTAACTGCCGGGATGAAGCGCCAAACCTGCCACTCGGCCGGCTTTCTGGGTCAACTACTTCAGTATATATATTTGGTACTAATTGAAATTTCTATTCAATAAAATAACCCTCTAATCCGCTATCACAGCTTACATAATGGTTGTATTTTTATTTGGTTTACAATGAAATTACATTGGATAATAGTAGGAAAATGAATAATTTTTTTAATACATTTAGAATTAGAAATTATAGTTTATGTATTTTTATTGTAACATAGACCTACCTATTCATGGGCCAGGATTGGGTTGAACTTTTTGCCAAATTTTGAATGGGCCCAACCCGAAGTAGTGTGAAAGTTCATGGGCCGAGCCTGAAGCCCAGACCGTGAATTGGTCTACTTAGAATTAGAAAATTATAATTATTGATTTGACCGAAAATATCAAATTATTAACTGCAAAACTTTTTTTTTTGTCATGTATGTAATAAATTAGCCACCTGCTGCTTATGTTGCTGAACTGAACGATTTATTGCATTATTTTCAGTGGATAAAATAATTAAGTAATAAAATACTTTTTAGTAAAATGTAAAAATATTTAAGGGTGTACTAATCTATTCAACTTCAGTGACAAAGCAATAAGATTTTTAGTTCAAAAAATTTAGCTATTATCAAACATCCTCTAAAAAAATAATTTATGTTTTCAATTAATTCTTTTATTCATCACCTTCTTTATTTTTTTTATCACACTTACTTTTATTATATGTTAAGAGAAATTGTCCAAAAAATCCTTATTTTTATAAAAAGAATAGATTAAAATGCAACGGAAATTAGAAAATCTTATCGATAGAATGCTATTCCACAGCTGTAAAGGCTGTTCCAACGGAGTTTGCACCGACTGAAGCCGATCTCTCAAATTATACTTCTATTTAGGGAAAATTAAAAAAAAAATAAAAAAAGAGAGGAAAGAAAAGAGTAGACAGTGGAAACATTTGCATTTGTAAATTGGTGAAAAAACAAGGGCAATCTTGTAATAGCAAGATTATTTAAAGGGAAACGGCGTTGTGCCTGTCCTTTCCGGTAAGCCCGGTGATTGCTCGAAACATTGTGAACGCTTAGGGCATTGAAGCCCGAGCTCTTGCCCAGATTTCGGATAAAAACGGCCCTCTTTTCTCTTGATTTTTATTTTTCAGACAAGAACCCTAGACACACACAGACACTATCTCTCCTCTCACTTTCACAGAAATAACGAAACCGATTCGTGTGAGTTGAAAATCCATGGAAATTTAGCAAAGCAAATCCTTTAATTTTCTGTCAAAATTCAGTCTCCTTTAAAGGCTTGCCCATTGACGTCTTGGAGAAATGTTGCAGGGTTCGTTGTAGAAACCGAAGAAGAGTCAAACCTGCGAGAGAGATATGAGAGCTCGCCGTACACTCTCAGGTTGGAGGAAGAGCTGAACAGGAAAAAGGACTTTGGAGTTGGGAATTCGAAGCTCGAAAACCGTGGCAGGAAACAACAGCACAGGAATTCCGGTTTGGCGAGAAACGAACTTCGAAGGAGGTCTTCTCGTCGCTCTAAGCAACTTTAATCGGCCTTCGATCGTTATCGGAGGTGAAAACTTTGCTGGTAGATTGGGTATTTTAAGTCACATTAATCGATTTCTTCGTCATTTTGCATCTTCGGTTAGTTCATGCCTTGTAATCGAGTTAAATTTTCATGGACGAGATTGGGAGCTGTAGATGTTTGAAGTTTTGTCTCACAATTCTCAAACCGCTAAATTTTGTTGCGCCCTGTTACTCAGGAACCGATCTGCGGAGTTAGAGAAGTAGCGACAAGAGATGAAAGTGCAGATCCACCAGAGTCCGAAGCGTTATTTTATTGATTCTTTTCCGGCTGGATCTTCCAATTGTAATCTCAAGCCTTCCGATTGAGAAAAAACGGGAGGACAACGAGTAGGAGTTCACGTTGGAGACGGTCGTTTCCGCCATTTTCATCATTACAAACTTTAAATCTGCAGTAGAAGCTCAGATCGGAGCCTGAATTGCAGAAACGGAAAGGTGATATATTTTATCGTTTTCTATATCTACTATATATATAATACATAAAAAATATATATGTATATCTTACATGATTAATAATTTGAAGCTGTTTGGTACCAATACGCTTACTGTTTTCTGCCATTTTTTGTTCCTGCCAGGAAGCTTTGGTACGAAAACAAAAAGTCTCAAATCAGTTGAAATTGCAAATAAAAAGGGATTAGTTAAGTAATTGCGTCTTAGCTGTTTGTTTCCGTCGTATTTTCTTCTTTTCGCCGCGAAGAAGCTCATCTGAAGCCGAAAAAAGCTCGGATTGGAGTTGATATCTCAAGAATTTTAGGTGATATAAGCTTTTCTCTGGTTTTTCTTTTCGATTTTTTTTTTCTTTTTAGCTTTTTAAAACTTTTATCGTCTTTAAAATTAAAATAGGATTAGTCATTGATCCTTTATTAAGGCTCTAAAACAGTGAGATCTCAACGCCCAAACGGTTCTTAAATCCTAATAACTATTGAGTGGCTGTACGTTGTCTAAAGCATCTGATGCGCTTCGCAGGCGACTGAGCGGCTTCTGCATAATAAACGAAGGTAAAAAGAGAACACGCACAGCTCATCTACCCAGACGCTAGCTTTTGTAAGGACTGTAAAAAGCTAGACGGAGCTGCTGACATTTCCGGCCCTCGAGCGCGATATATCGAGCGTAAAAAGGGCTCTTTATCACAAAACCAAGTACTGAGAATTCGTCATCAATGCAAAAGGACAGCGCCCACCTGCACTCGAAACCCTAATTCAGTTGCTTAGACTTTGCAAGAAGAGACCCACTTTTTCTCTCTCTATTCTCTCTTGTCGGGTTCCAAAGAAGAGGGGGGAGGATTAAGAGGAAATAAAGAAAGAAAGGAGAAGAGCCAAACGGGTCTTGTTCTAGTTTCCTCGAGAAAGGTATGAAAGTGGCATGGAGGTGGACGACATTCAACCGTGTAAACTTTCCAGGATTGGTAACGGTCGAAACGACACGAGCAAGATAGGTCAAAAAGCAGGAGAGCAGTACCAAGATGAGGACGATGATGACGGAGAAGGTAGAGGAGGAGGTGGGTGCAGTGGTGGAGGTGGAAACGATAGTAGTCGCCTTCGCCAGTGGCCTGCATCTAGGATTTTCAGGGTTTCTCGAGCATCCGGCGGGAAAGATCGACACAGCAAGGTTTTAACGGCGAAAGGGCTGAGAGACCGTAGGGTGCGTCTATCGGTCTCCACGGCTATCCAGTTCTATGACCTTCAGGATCGTCTGGGTTATGATCAACCCAGTAAAGCTGTGGAGTGGCTGATTAAAGCTGCCGCCGATGCCATTGCCGAACTTCCTTCACTTAACAGTACATTTCCCGACACTCCTAAACAGCCAAGCGATGAAAAGAGGCCCAGCGCTTCCGAACCCAGATTCGACCCCGCCGAGATTGAATTAGAAACTGGCCCTTCTTATCAGCAACAACAACAGCAGCAGCATATTTCCTTGTCGAAATCTGCCTGTAGCAGTACTTCGGAAACCAGCAAGGGTTCTGTTTTATCTCTTTCACGGTGTGAAAGCCGGGTGAAGGCGAGAGAGCGGGCGAGGGAGAGAACTGCAAAGGAGAGGGAGAAGGAGAAGGAGAAAGAGGAGAACCATGCTGCCCATCAACAAGAGGTGAATCATAATTCGCAGAGCTCTTCTTTCACCGAACTCCTCACTGCTGCTGCTGCGGGTGCCGCCGCTAGTGACAATGGTAACAGCACCACATCTGCTCAACAAAACCCTTCTCTATCTAACTTCATCCTCAAGCCACGACAGATGCCTTCGACCCCTATGGATTACTTTGGCGCAGGACTTTTTGGGCCTGCTTCGTCCAGAACCCACCACTCTGGGTTTTCCGGCCAAACCCACTTTGGGAACCCTCAGCAGCACTCGATGACGGTGCAATCGCCTTTCAGTGTCACGGGCGATCATCAACCGGAGCTGCCGCATTTTTCTTTCTTGCCCGATCATCTATTCCCTGTCGCCACTGCGGCTGGGAATGATTATAATCTTAATTTCACAATCTCTTCCGGTCTTGCTGGTTTCAATAGGGGGACCCTTCAGTCCAATTCACCATCTCCGTTGCCTCACCTTCAGAGGTTTTCATCTCCTGTAGACGGATCAAACGTGCCATTCTTCATCGGGACTGCAACTTCAGCAGCTGCACCCGTAGAGAATCATCAATTCCCAGCTGGGTTTGATGGCCGCCTGCAACTCTACTATGGCGACGGCTGCAGGCAATCAGACCTGAAGGGGAAAGGGAAGAACTGATGTTCTGGAAGAGCAGATAGTACTCGGTCCGTCCTCTTCGTTGCAGGTAAGAATCTAATTAATCTGTTCGCTTTTTTTCGTATTTTTCTCCCTTGACCGATGGTAATATCTGCTTTCAGTTTAGCCAAATAAATGAAAGCTATATCTGTGTTCTCTATCTCGGTGCCTGTTTCCTTTCTCGTCTCTTTATTCACATGAATGTTTTGTTGGGTAGTTTTTTGGCTTTACGTGTTTTTGCTACATGGTCCTTTTATTTTTCGAGATCATCAAAACCTGGTAATTAGTCATAATTGTTTATTGAAGGCAATCTGTTGGATTATCATGTCTGATTCCTGCCTTGGTTGCTGTGAAGGTCGGGATTGGTTGTCTGTCTGTCTGTCTGTTCTTTGCATGATGTTTTCCTATCGTTTTTGTGTTGTATGGCAAGTCCAGGTGTCGAGCAATTTGATGAGATCAACACCTTTGCCTGTCTGTGGTTATAATTTTTGGATCCGGTCCCATTTGCTTGTCTAGAAACCAAAACCCGTTGCCTTACAACTATGCCACCAGGTGTACTGTTCATTGTCGGGCTGGGGCAACATTTCCTTCTGATTAATGAGTTATTTATTATTAATTAATTCGCTTGACTTTAAGTATATTTA
Source organism: Nelumbo nucifera (assembly GCF_000365185.1). Next base: position 229,783 of record NW_010729404.1, read on the forward strand.
GGCTCAGAGATTTGTATTTTCTTCTCAGGGTAAATTCTTCTTGTAGACATCCTTATATTACGAATCTGGAGCTTATAGTTATACGGAAAACCCAGTAATTGACAAATGTAACGAAATTTAATATAAACTTAGGAGAAAAATGGGGTGTGCATGGTGGATCTTCTCTCGTTCTCATTAGTGTCAACTAGATGGATAAATTAATCTTTGCATTTAACGTAACACATAAACCATATGTATTCTAAAACCATATTGCTTCTTATTCCGCAGACTTGCAAAAACTTGATAACTTGAACTAAAAGACAAAGCAATAGATTATTCAGTTCAGCCACTTCAGCTGTTATAAAATAGCTCCAAGTCTAATGATAACTACTGTTAATAATATTGTTACCTTAAAAAGTTGCCACTGTTTTAATGATATGATCACGTCACCATGGTAGGTGGCATGGGTTCAAAATCGTCCATGCTTTGTTGATTTTAGCATCTTTAGATGCTAAAGTATTTATCCATGTGCTAGCAAGACTAAAATATTTGGATTTGATTTTCTAGGTCAGGTTGATGATCATTCATTCCTAAAAGGAGATACCATTATCATAACTTGTCTTTTTAGTTTTTTTTTTAGGACAAGCAATTCATATGATAACGACCACCCAGAACCTCACATCATCATGGACCCTCTTTATGGACGTTTGGGTTTTTCTTGGCCATTAGAGCCATTTGATAGACAATTTTGCTTTTTGATCATATCCATTATGGTTTGATTCTCAATTTCTGTTCCCCCTTTCAGAGGTGCATATCTTATTCAAGTATCATTGAATAATGATATGACAATACTGTCATTGGAGTATTTATATCAGTCACTATAAAGACAGGAACGATACCGAATATTTGGAGCTTAATTTTGCATATAATGCCAATTAAAGTGCGATGCTGTAAATGGTGAATTAGTTTACATCTAATTGGTTCCTTGTGGCGTATATTTGAAGGTAAAAAAAGAGACTGCTCAGATATGGAATGAACTGAAAATTAGTCTATGGACATTGGCAAAGTCCTTTCATCAACAGGACTTTGTTCAAAACTAGTGTATGAACATTTGTCTTAATGATCAGAAAAATTGAACAATTGTCTTGAATTATGACAATAGTAAGGAAGCACCTAGTCTGGTTTGACCTATAAAGGTGATTGGATCATGGATCAATCAGAAGCATTTTTCTTTTACCAAAAAAAAAAAAAATCAGAAGCATTTTATTTGCTTGGAGTCCTTTGCCTATAACCTAGAGCTTATTTTAAGTAGAGATTAGCTAGGATCCTAAACAAGCTGTGCTTACTGTTGGGCGGCTTTAGATTCTTACAATGTCATAGTGACCAAAGCCCTCTGGTTCTTCAGTTGCATTAATTTGGTTGATCTAGCGTTGTTTTATTGTATTTATCTGTGCATATTGTTTTGGTAATGAGTGCCAGCCATCTTGAATTAAATGAAATTTTATGAAGGAAACATGGAGTTAAAGTAAGTTCTGATGATATGTTCCAAACCCTTCAATTATTCTTTTAATAGTCCTAACTTGTCATGGTTTTGAAAGTCTAATGGCAAGTGCTTGGGCTGTAAATATTGCCATCTGAATGTAAACGTGTTTGTTTTATGCAGGACATTTAAAATCTGTTTTACTGCCTGATGAATTTAAGTACTGAGTCTCAAGTAGGACATAGAAATGTTAAAGGGAGTTGCAATCATTTGGATGTCTGTATATTGCCAACTAAGAGGAATCTGCTTACAGTACAGCAAGAAATAACTGGTGTTTTTTTTTATTGCAATCTAACTCCTAAGATTCTAGAGGATACTTCGGAATCCACATCAGCAACATTTCACTAGATTTACTTTGTTTTGTTTTACTTCTGTTATCTAAAGACTCTTAGTTGCCATATTCATGCTGATCAAAACTTTGGTATCTGTTTGTTCTTTTTTTCTTTTTTTGAACAGAAACAAATAAATAGAAACTTCATTGAATATAGAAAAGATATAAGAAGCAATTGCTAGTCTAAGAGCAGCTAGCAACTTCCGACAAACCAAGAATCAATTAGCATACAAGGTTGCCTATCCCCTTGGGCAGGAGCCGCAGGACCCTGAAATAATTCATCTCTATTCATTATCTTTTTTTTTTTATCAACTATTCATATATCTTCCCTATCCAAACAATCTTCTTAAGAATTTAATTGTCTTTCGAACCCACCTGAGCTTGGTGTTCAAGCTGTATGCCAAAGATCTAACCTCTTTAATGCTGTGAAGATCCACCCAAGAAGGGTTAGGAAACTCCTATTATCATTCATCTTGTCATCATTTGGGAGTCCTTCAATTCTTAGATTTAATTCGGGGATAATGAATCTAGGAGTACAGCTCAGACTAGATAGGAATTCTATCACCAATTGTACCTGGGTAAACTATAGTAAGACCTCCTTTTTTTAGCCCCAAACTTTACCCCTCTGAAAACTCATAGATGTAGATTCCAGCTCATAACCTGTCCGGAAAGCTACAGAAGACTCAATTGGCTCGCAACCAAACGAGGTGTAAACTAGTAGGACATACCTTCTTGATTTCTAAAGGTCTGCTCTATTTCAGCACGACTTGGATTCCTCAAGTATGGCTATCAAAAGTGAGCAATATCTCATCTTGAGGGGTTAACAAAAGTGAGAGACAGCAGATTTTCTAGATGAAGAGGAGGCCGTTGCTTTCCAGCCCCTCCTGATGTCATTAATGCTGAGACACTAGAAGTCATCTAAGGTCTAAAGTCAATTTATGAGAGCTATATTGAACTTTCTTGCTTTTTATTTTATAAGGTAGCTGCTCCTAAACATCTTGACATGATCTTCCCTTATCTTCCAAGGGCGAAGAAGAATGAAGATGTTTAAAAAGGAAGTCAATCTTAGTGGGGGATTCCACCTAACACCAGGATTCTATTACATGGTGAAGTTTCAATAGCATTCTTGTAAAGGACAATTCTGTGGAGGAAAAGAACAGTTTGGCCTCGTTCAGAAAACCTGAAAAGTCTTAAGTTTGAGATGAATCATCTCCCAACAGAAAGCCGTTATTAACCGGGCTTCTTGTTAGAGAATAGAAACCTATTCAGGGTCCTCACCTGACAGCTTAAGGTTTTAGGTTGAATAGTTGCTTGAGATGGCATCAGAGCCTGTTTGGCCAAGTAATCTAGTAATTAATCCTTGCGGCCCTGTTATATTTAATTAAATTTTAGCACAAGGTATGGGTAGGCCTAACAGCTTAAGCTTTTGTATTGGACGGTTCCTTGAGACTTCTTGGCTAAGTTTGGGAGTGCTTATTTGAAAAATAAGTGCTTATTCTAATAAGTGTTCATGAGATTTTGGTGAACAAGCACTTTACTTCAAATAGGGGTAGTATAGTTATTTTCAAAATGATGTGGGGGCCAAGACAGGATAGAAAGGAAATAACTGCTTATTGAATAAGCACTTAAAAATAAGCCTGAATTTTGGGCTTCTCAATAAGCACATACTTCGGGCTTATTTCCCAGCATAAGTCCTTATTGATGTGGTCCGGCCCAAAATAAGTGCTTATTCAAATAAGCACTTATTTTTAAGCACTCCCAAACTTGGCCCTAGTTTATGCAAGTAATTTTATGATTGCAAAAAATTATCAAGGAAACTGATCAAATATATATATATCAAGGAAATGGAGTATGAGAGTAAAAGAGATACCCAAAAGAACACCTTATTTCTTTTTGGTAATCAAAAGACACCTTATTTCTTTTTGGTAATCAAAAGACACCTTATTAGATGTTTAAAAACAAGAGGGAAGATAGTAAAGCAAGAGATGAGCTAGGTATAGTGGAAGTGTGGAACCCCAATACAACTCTGCCGTCCAATTGTATCAAGAGTCTACCCACCCCATATAATAGGAGGATGCAAAGGTGTTGATGAATGTAGCTCTTTGGCTTCAATAGCAGTTTTTTATGCCTAAAATCATACATTTCTACAGATATTTTTGGACATAGGAGAGTGGGCTTGGTCCAATGTGATTTCTAGTTAAAAACATACAAATATCAAGTTTTTTTATAGTTTCCTGTAAGGCTTCTGAGGGCTTGGGGTTGATATTATGAAGTACTATCGATCTCCTTTACATAGTTAAAGAGGACCGATGCTCTTATACAAATTTTTCAACCAAACAGTGCCTAATAGTTTGTCATGATCTATTCTTTGCTTTTTCTTGCGTATATAAGAGACTTGATATTATGAAGTATTACTGATATCCTTTACATAGTTAAAGAGGACCGATGCTCTTATACAAAATTTTCAACCAAACAGTGCCTAATACTTTGTCATGATCTATTCTTTGCTTTTTCTTGCATATATAAGAGATCCTCCGTATGCTTTAATTGTTTTATAGGTTGTATAAAATACCTGGAACCATTGCATTGAAAAACATTGACGGGGAGAGACAATTCTATTTGTGTCTCAATGTCTGTTTATACTGTACCTCTTGTATCTATCATTTAAATCTTTAATATAAATCCTGTTGTTATTGATAAAAAAAATTGCATCTTTTCCTTCTATATCATAAGTCGGAGTTCGGATATCCTACACTGTTTTTCCTGTGTTTCCATTTAGTCTGTGACATGTAATGGAACACATGCCACGGACTGAATGGAAGTGCCGGAGATCTGAGGCTCTATAAGTTGTACAAACAAATGCAATTATGATGTGGATAATATGTAAAGCACGGTGGTGTAGGAGTACATATGGACTATGGTCACTACTATCTTATTTGTTTAGAATGATACATGCATGAATTAAAGAAATGAAGGACCGAAAAAGTTCCAACCAGAATCATGTATTTTCATTTTGTTTCATTAGCATCTAGACACAGTCGTGTATTATGTATATGTTAAACTGGTCTTTGGGTATCAAACGTGTAAATTAGACTAACACAGAATGTGCTTCATTGGTATAAATGTCTTTTTTTTTCTCACGGACAAACGTGCATATACATTTTATGTACATGTAGGTAATTAGTGAGTGGTTCATAAAGGTCAGTGTTCAAGAATCTCGTTCCCGTTCACCCATCAAATCCCCGTCGGAGACAGGTGCAAGGCCTGTTTGGCGAATTCGAGGTCAGGATTATAGCCCAAAGGGCAGTTATAACTTTGGTAAGTCCGAAAGAATTCAATTGCTGTTTTCTCAAAATTCTCTCTAGATCTCATGGTTAAAATTATTTTCTTTTCTCAGACTTCATTTATGCAGTCTGCAAAAATCTGAATTTGTTTTCCCTTCTAGGAAGTCACCCGCTAAAGTAGGTACTTATCTAGTAAAAGCCTCTAATTTGCTTTCCAATTTCGAATGCATAATTTCATATTTTATCAACTCAAACTAAGCCACTGATTTTGGCAAATACAATGACATAGAGATATCAGGGTTTTGACTTTCCAAAAAAAAAAAAACTTATAAAAGTCAAACTTAATGCCTTGATAGTTTTCTTAGCGAAGAAAGAAAGAAAAATCCTTGATGCCTTACTGTTACGTCTCATCATTAGCTGAGTCCTTGCTGCATTTTCATTTTTCTGTATGTTTCTTTATCTAATCAAGTATTTGTCTGGGTACCCCAAAGTCAAACCATGTTAAATACATAAAGCCTTTGTTGTTTCTGTGTCCAGTTGAATGCTTGTATAACTTGTTGTTCTGTCACTAGCAAAGCTTTCTAAAGTCATCCACGTTATTGCTAAGTGTGATCCAGCTGAATGTATATGTGGGGTGTCTCCTTGTTTTTCTTTCTTGTGCAAATATCCTACAACTACAAGTTACAACTCCATATTATCTTCATATCTCCTCATGGTAACTAATTTCTGTAGTGGATTTGATTATTTGAAGCAATTACTGCAGGCAAGCGAAGAAGTGTGGCGGGCTTTCTTGGTGAATGCGAACCTTCCCTACCTACTCAGGCGAAAAGACAAATATTATCAGCAACTTTTTCTCAAAATTATTAATATTTTTATTCACCCATTTTTAAATTTTAAGTCATTCAGCTTAATTTCTCTGAATTCTGAATTATACATATATTTATATATATGTTCCACAACTTGAATTAATATGCGTTTTAAGCTTTGTGTGTTTTGGTGATATATGACGTTACTTAAAACATATCTCAGTTACCCAAATGATGAATTTCATTGAGTTCCTTTTCTTGATCTTTATTAATTAATTTCTTGTATCATTATTATCATCTCTTCGTTTATGCTTGGGAACAGATCTGTGCTCCTCACCTGGCCTCTTCTTCTTTTTCTTCTTCAGTACTTCCAGATAGTACACTTTGATCCATCCACGGTGATATGTGAGTCATGCAAACCATCTAAATCTAGTAGCCATGGATTTGGGTCTGGGTGCTTTTTTGTCTTTACTCAAGAGTTTCTTTACTTCTTCATGCAACAGATCCACGTATGGTTTTATTTTCCCTTTATTTTAAGGGCACCACCGTATTCAAACACAGGTTTGATCAGTCCGTATGAACAGCATTGCCCATTTGTTTTTTTATTCTTTAGGCTGCCAACCTGCCAAACTTTTCCTGCTACAACAACGTTGCCTGGTCGGCACAGACAGGATGAGGGATGAAGAAGACAGTAGTCGTGATGAGACGTCCTTTCTTCCATTCCATGCGATGAGCATAGCGCAAGCATTAATTATATACCAGCCAAACGCTAGGTAGTTTTTGAATTTGCCACCACTTCAACTCTTCAACGTCAAAGCCCAAGGCTCAAAGCACGCGGCAGACGAACAAACACAAGACAAACCCTAGGGTGGGTTTACTACTTGACTAGCATTTTGCTAGTGCTAGGCATAACCGCCTAATATATATATAGCTTAGCTTTGCTTTCAGTTTCAGGCTCTCATGCATCATTGAAAAGGGCGCTGTTTTGGTCGTTTGTTTAGTGATGTCTGATGGGTACGTACGTCCCTCGGTTGATGTGTTTCTCGATCGGTTGGCTCCAAAACCCAGAAGAAATTGTTCTGTCTCAACTTGTGACCCAACGAGTAACAGACACGTTTGGTTTCCATATGATATTGTTGGCTCTTTGTGAAAGGTCCAATTGAAGACACGTGGTCTTTATCCTGCAACACAAACACAACCCTTTTTTCGGAAAATGTCTGAAAGCTGTTCTGTTCTTTCATGCAAACAATGTGGGAAAAAAAACGGTAGGCCCAACACTCGAGTGGTTCATCTGCACCCATACTTCCAAATGCTTTCACATGAGGCCTAGGAAGCATTGGACCGTCAAATAGATCGCATTGCACTGATATTGTCACAGAAGAATTAAAGGGTGTTTAATTGGTTGCTAGAACCGGCCCAATTAAGGAGAATATCGAGGCCAAGTGATCCCATTAATTGGAGCTTTATATCAAGATATGTCCCTCAACAAGGTACGCTTAAGTTCTTGATATTCTAACTTGGTCCCAAGAGTACTGATCTCCAATGAGCCGTTTCTTGGTAAGTGGAAACCTAAGGAACATTCAATGTCATCCCGCCCAATGGGGCAATTAATAGAGCAAGGTGTTCAGCCATGGAGTCTTTACAAGAGGGAGCGGATCTGTTTTGATTGCTATCCAGCTACCAATCAAATAAAGGGTTGTGGATGAAACCAGACAATTTATATATATATATATATATAGCTGTGATGTTAATTCCTGAGATCCGATAGTGTGTGGTGTGGAGTGGAGATGGAAATGGAAATGGAATTACACTGTTGCAATGGATCAGAATGTCCGAGATGCATTTTGGCTTCTAGCTAGTCAATCAACTTACGGAAAGGATCCCAAAGTTTGATGGTGACTTGGCGCGTGGGTTTGGGTTTGATGGAAAGGTCTATCATCTATGTCCCATTGGGATGGTTGCTAGCAAGTGAAGATAACTTGGGTCACGCAAACCTAGAGTAGAGAATCATGATCCTTATCAGAATTCTGCGCATGAACGAGGAATCAACCTTAATGGTTGAAAAAGAAAAGTTGAAGAATATGTAAGTCCTAGTCATTGGAATCTGGCCCATGGACCTGCTCTCCTTTCACACCCTAATTAAAGTAAATGATCATATCGATGTAGTTATCCAACACTACGAGAAGGTAGGTAGATTTGTTAAAACAATATAACTGTTTCCCAAACTCTTCCCCCTTAACTTAACTAACACACACATACAATACACACACAAAAAAAAAAGGGAAAGAAAAGAAAAGAAAAGATCTCCCTTAACTGGTTAAGTTGGTTGTTCTTTCTTCTTATATATGTTGTATCTGTGGGGGTGTCTGAACTGAAGACACTATTTTCAAAATGTTATTTGCCCCAACTCGGCAATGTGAGTTTGAAAGATGTCTTCTTCAATGAGGAACAATAACCAGAAAAGTTGAAGTAGCTTCAAAAGTAATCGTCTAAGAAACAAAGACAATTTGGCTTGAAAGAGACATGGGAAAGATTTTGGAATGCAAAAAAGATCCTTGCTCATACCTATTTACGAACGCGAGAGTAGAGCCACTTTTGTGAAATCACTAATTGAACTGAAATTTAAAAAAAATAGGGATAAAGTGGACTGCAGTCCACCTCAGAAATCTGAAATTGTAATCCCCTCTTAATTTACTAGTAGCCCCCTCTAAATGGCATCCTGCCCGTAGATTTGGCATCAATCCACGGTTAAGATTCAGTCCACCCCTAAAAATCTTAGCTCCACCCTAGGGGTGGGCTGAACGGTTAAAAACCCATTAAATTAATTATGGGAAAACCTATGCTGCAGGAAAGACATTGGAAGAGCTTTGACAAATCAAACCCCTCTATGGATTTTGATAAATACCATCTGATTAGTTCTCACTTTTATATATAATTCTGGTTAATTGGCTATAAGTTTCAGAGTCGGACCCTTAAACTATGGTCATTGATGACCACTAACTGTTTGATACCTAAGGTTCAATTTGGAAAAAGTACAAATGTAAATATATACAGTGAAAATATATACAAAATAATAGAAAATATATAAGATTTTGCACTCCTTCCAAACTGAGCTTAAATGATAAAAATTTGGGATCCATATTAGCTTCACTTGATGACTTTGTTGTATATACCCCACAACCACAACCACTTAGGTTGTTTTTGGTACCATTTCCTTTTTTCTCATGAAACGTTTGGATTGATCAATAGAAGTTGGTGTGAACTGAAATATGAATTGTCACGTTTTGAGTTGATCAATATAAATTGGTGTTTTATCCCCCAATATATATATTTTTTAGTTGAAGTGACTCCGTATGTGACGTGACAATTCATATATATTTGTCACCAATTATTATTAATCAATCCCAAACGTTTCATGAAGGACAACAATGCTACTAAACACAACTTTATAAATCTCTCACCTCCTTTTCCTTTCTTTTATTTCTTCAATTTTTTTTGGAAAATTCTCAATCAGGACATTGTACTTTGGGCTCAATGCCACATTTGGTCCCCAAATTTTAAAACGCAATAATTCAGTATTCGAATTTTCAAAGCGTGCTAATTTAGTACTTATTGTTAATCAGCTGTTAAGTCATATTTGAAAAGACACAAATACCCTTCGAGTGTCATCTAATTTTCTTTATCAATCATCCAAACATTGATAAAAAATAAATAGTCCCAAATCCTTGCTTCTATTCAAGAAAGTTGGGGTCACCAGAATGCCCATTGAGATGTGACCCCAACTTTCTTGAATAGAAGAGGCAAGAATTTGGGACTGTTCATTTTTTATCAACATTTGGATGGTTCATAAAGAGAATTAGATGACATTCAAAGGGCATTTATGTCTTTTCAAATGCCACTTAACGACTGGTTAACGGTTGGTTAACAATAGATACTGGATTAGCACATTTTGAAAATTCAGGTACTGAATTGTTGCATTTAAAGTTTAGGAATCAAAGTGACACTAGGCCCAAAATACAGGTACTAATCGGAATCCCCCCCCCCTTTCTTTTTTGAGATGACCTTAATCTCTCATTTTGTATGCATAACTGAGGTGGGGGGTTATAATTGGTTACAAAGCCCCTTACACAATCATCATATGCAGCTAATGGGGCCGGGGATAACCCAATAATAATGTCCCACATCAGCCACAGACACAAAGTGAGAAATTGTTGTGGTTGTGGGGTATATACAGTTGATGGCTGACGTGGGTGGTATTTTTGATTGAATGGCCCCTAATACATAACCAAATATGCATCCAATGCTTTTTATTTTTGCCTAATACTGGCAGGGACCCGTGCGGTGCACAGTAAAATCTGAAAGATTTAATAATTTTATTTTTCATTTAATGTTGATTTATAAAAAATAGTTATTGTTAATTGAATATGAATAAATATATTTTAATAAATTTCATTTTATTAATAATTTATAGTAATTTTAATAATTTTTGTTATTTTTATTATTTTTAAATGAAAATTTGATTAGTTTTAAAATAAATAAAAATAATTTATTAACTCCACTAATAATTAACAATTATGTAAAAATGACAATAGGGTGGGTTCAGGGCAGGGCACCTATCCCTTCCCCTGCCCCATTGTTAAGACACTCTACCCCATTCTTGCCCCATCCTAATGACATGCGAGTTTAGAGCAAGGTAACCACTCCTCAATGTCAGATGAGTTCAAGGGCAAGGCATCCCACTCCTCATCAAGGATGGAGAATCCTTGAATTTCCTTACCTCGTTCCCAGTATTGGGCAGGTTCAAATAGAGGTATAAATTGAGTCATGCTGGGTCTGCACGATACAACTTGCATGTGGCCCCGCACAAAGTGCGAGTCGTGCCGTGCTGGCCCACGAGGCATCCCGGGCTGTGACTCCCTCCTCTAGGATAATTTGGGGGGTCGGTTCGGCACAACCCATAGCTCAAGCCCGCACGAGCCCGTGCCGTGCTATGGGTCAGGCTGATCCATGGGCCAGGCCATGCCGCACACCTAGCCAAGCTCAAGGCAAGGCACCCACTCCCCATCCAAGGTTTTTAAAATTGGAACGGTAAAAAGAACCGTTCTGGGGTTGAACGATATGTCTATCGAATGGATGACCCGCTCTGACAACCGCCCATGTTAGCGGTTCGCTAACCAAATAAATGGTTTTTGGACAAAAAGTGGTTTTGAGGTGAAACGGTATCCGATTCCCAATTTTTTGGTCTAACCATTTGGTTTGATCAAGTTTTGAAAACATTGTCCCCGTCAACCCAATATTCAATTTGAAGATAGAAATGATCAAAAGGATATATTGAGTATCAACCACATGGTAAATTTCTAAAAGTACACTATTGTCTTTAATATTGAAAAATGTAATTTTATGAAAATTTATTGTACTTGTGTAATTTTGAAAATTTATTCAAATTTATTTAAATTTTTATTAAATAATTTATTTTCTTTTTAAATGGTTTACTTATAGAATTATACTAATTTATCTTATAATTTCTAATATAAACTAACCAATAATTTCCTTTTTCCAATATTATACTAATTTATCTTAATAATTTGTATAATTATTTGTTCAAATTATAGTTTTCCATTTACCATAGTCATTTATCTTTAATAATTTTCAATAATTTGCAATGGTTTCCCAAAATCTATCAAATGTCCTAAAATTTCCAAAATATTCTAATAATTTTCAATAATTATTTAATGCATTTTAAATAAACTTTCAAATACTTTATATCTTTTAATTTCAAAAATGTTATTTTACAAAAATGTAGTTTTATGAAAATTTTATTACATTTGTGTAACTATGAGGATTTATTGAAAAAATTTTAATATTTTTTATTTGGTAGTTTACTAACAAAATTACACTAATTTATATTTTATTTTTCAATATAAATTAATTAATAATTTCATTTTATAACATTATAATATTTTGCTCCCCCATTTGTATTTGGTTATTAATTATAATAATAACAATAACTAAAATTTTATACTTTTTGATAATTGTTAAATATCATTCTCAATTTTATAGAAATTAGTTAAAGAGTTTTCAATTTCTATAAATGTTTTTAATGAATTAATTAATAACAATATTTATTAATTTTTGGTAATTTACTAACCGTATTTATTAACTTTTGGTAATAACACTATTTAAGACTCATTGAATATGGGTGGGATTAAATATTAACCATATTTAACTATTTATTAATTAATAAGAATATTTTAAATGAGGGAGAGTGGATATAGATTTGGAGGATGCATTTTAGTAATTCGTTAGGGAGTGGGGCAACATGATACTTTCCTATTGGTTTAAATGAGATACCTTAGGAGAGAGATTATATGAATATTTTTAGATAGTTGGGTAACATGGCTTAATGGGAGTGGTAGAAAGGGGAGAGGATATAAAGTCAAAGAGAATGCCAGGTGGAGATAATGGAGCAAGGAGAGGCATGGTGATGGGGACCCATGCTTTTTTAAGTGGAAGTTAAACAATAGAAATACATAAGAGTATATAATTGTTTTATATTTGAACTTTTTAATAAACAATCTGATCAACCAACCCGAGTTGGTCGGTGAGTCTACACTCATCGCGATTATGTGATGACTTTAAACTCATCGCAAGTCTGCACGGGTCTGGAGCTCATCGCAGTTCTGCAATGGATTTAAACTCATCGCAAATCCGTATGAGTCCAAAGTTAATCGCAACCTGTTTCAGCCATGAGTTTATCACAGATATGTGATGAGTTATGAACTCATTGCAGATGTGCGATGAGTTATGGACTCATTATAGGCATTCGCATAGTATTAGTTTGACACCTCCTCTGCTCTAATGGTCTAAGTGACCACCATTTACCTACAATTGCACTATAATTTTTAAAATTTAATTTAATTTTTAAGTTTATATCTTTTGTACCAATTGACCCTCTATGAAAACCGACCCAAATCGATACAACTTGAGTGGGTCAGTTTTCACAAAAGGTCAGTTTGCTTCAGCTGACCAACTCCCGTAACCTGACCAAGTCAATTTGGTTGACCAAATAGCCTACGACATGTCCGAACCAACTTATGAACACTCATAATTTTAGCTAAATTAATAGTCATATCTCCAATAAATAACAATAGTTTAATCTCCAATAATTATTAAAAATTTATAGTGAAAACACACAATTATTGAAAATACATTGATAATGAAAAAAATACAATAATTACAAAAATACAATAAGTACTAAAAATACATTAACTTAGTCAATAAATAGTATAATCTCAAATAATAGTTTAATCTCTAATAAATATTAATTAATCAATAAGCTATAACAAAAATACAATAAGTACAATAAATTAAATTTAAAAATTTCAATATTAGTAGTTTAATCTCCAATAATTATTGAAAGTTTTCTATTAAATCAAAACAAAATAAATTTATACATAATCATTGAAAATACATGTATCACAAAAAACAATAAATAATTACTGAAATACAATAAATATTAATTTTAGTATTATAATTATACAATAAATATAGATTAAGAGTTAAAATTATTATTAATAAATACTAATGTTTTTGAAAGTTATTTTCTCAAATTATTACTTGATATAAGTGAAATTAGTTATTTACAATATTAAGGAAAAATATTAAATTATTATTATTTTCAATATTATGTTATTATTATTTTTCTACTTTTCAAAATGTTTTTAAATTTATTACATAATTTCTTTATTTTAACTATTTAAAATCTAGTTATGTTAAATATTTTGTTATTTAAAATATTTAWTTRTTTARATACTTAAATAATATGTAAAATATTTAAATTTTAAAATATTAATTATTTATTGAATTTAATTATCCATAAAATCATAATTTATACTATTATTACATA
>NW_010729404.1:253385-267487 GCF_000365185.1 Nelumbo nucifera
GCCCGTCCGGGGGTCGGGCCGGGCCGGGCCGGCCCGTCGGGCCACCCGGCCCATGAACAGGTCTAATACCGAGGTGGTTTTGTGTCGAGGTGACCGAATACCTGACCTCTAACTTTTGCTGACTGGGCTCTTTTCGCTGAGTTGTCATCCTTCGGGCAAATCGCATCCACGTGACCTCTATTCACTAGGTCATGTCAAATCACCCTCCATCAATTGCCCCCCACTCCTCGTGCCAGGGGTCCTGACCCGACACGGGGAGTTCATGACGAGCCTAGGTGGATTTGGCACGAAGCCTAGGTGATATAGAGGGCAGATCGTTGGTCGGACCTGTTCAACCATTCGGTTCAACTAGGAAGTGACCCAGATCGCATCTCGACTACGCACGGACGTCACACTGTTGGTAAACTCTGCAGACATCAAGGAACACACTCAACCAATTTCGTCCTCGGGTAGTGTGCAACCGGTTTCCATGGGAGCCATCGGGCTCGTATAGATCACAACCGTTGATTGTCGGATGCGGCGGATTATAAATAGGGGCTGAAGGGCCCATTATCCTCACCATAAATCGTGTGACTGAGTTTTCTTGAGATCGCGTCGAAGTCCTTCAGCTCGCCATTCTCTCCCCTTGTGTCCGAGGTCATTACCACCTTCTTTGGGGAGTTCGTCTTCTTGTGCTAGTTGTCCCATTTTCCTTTTTTTTTCTGTCCAATATGTCTAGCGTTAGCACAGATAGGCTACTTAGTGATTCTAGTGATCCCAGGGGTGCCGAGGTGCGGTCCTCAACTCCCGCTGGTGAGGCTAGCTCTTCGTCGGAGAGCTCCTCTTTGAACCTTTCAAGAGAAGTGCCTTTACCCGGAGTCGGGCCAGTTCGGTTTGAGGAACCCGAACCTCAGGCTGAGCGGCCGACCTCCGAAGAGGGGGTCTCGTCTTCTACTCGAGGTCGGGACCTGAACAACTTCATTCCTTCCACGATGACCTCGGACAGATTGTTGTCCTTACTAGCTCGTTACCGTCTTCCCAATACCCTTGTCTTCAGCATTCCTTTGGGTCAGTACCCTTGGGATCATGACCATTGTGAGGTTGCGGTCTTTGAGGAGCAGCTCGTAACCGGGTTGCGCTTCCCGCTCCACCCCTTCATCATAGAAATTATTGTTTTTTAACGTCACAATCGATCAGCTTCACCCGAACTCCATCTGTACTATTGTTGGTACGACCTCACTCTTCCACGAGTACAACCGACCTCTCTCCCTAGATACCTTTAACTCGATTTGTTCCATTAAGAAAAATTCTTCTTGTCTGCTTGGCGACACCCGGCAAAGTTACTATATTTCACCTCGCCCCGGGTACAAGGTTCTGTTCGGTAACCCAAACAAGGTATCGGCTAGGAAGAGAAGGTACTTTTTTGTTCGGAACCCCGAAGGATGTTCATTCCCGATTCACTGATGAGTGGCCATCAAAGACCCCAGGGTGAGGCTGAATGCAGAAACCAGGGCGGTCATCTAGTCTTGGGGGGACCTTGGCCTAGAGATGGAAGGTTTCTTGGCTGAGGAGAAGCTTGTGCTAGCTGGGCTAAGTCCTCCTGGTAGACCTCTACTTTGGAAAACACATTACTTCTCTCTTTTTCTCTTATACTTACTTCAGCTCGTGGTTGACTGGAAATTTTTTTTTTTTTTTTTGTAGGAGCTATGACGGGTGTCGACGCTGCTAACCTCCTGAAGAGTGTTCAGAAGGGGAAGAAGAGAAAAGCCTCGAAAAGGTCTCATCAAGAGGAGGCTACCTCTTCGGTTCCTATCGAACCCGAAGTCGTAGTGCTAGAGCCCACCACTGTCGAGCTTCCAGGGGACGATGTTCGTCCCCACCCTTCGGTTGTTGACCTGAAGGAAGATCAGGGTGAGGAGACCCCACCCCGCGAGCCCGAAGGTACTTCGGTGCCTGAGCCTCAGCCCCCTTCAGCAAAGGAAAGCATAATGATTCCGAGGCTTGGGCTCCTCAAGAGCAAAGACGCAGTGTTTCCTGCGGAGGTCACGGAGTGGGCTGACATGCCAACAAGTAAGTTCGGAGGGAGAGCAACCAACTACTGTATGGTGGTAAGTAACCTACCTCTTCATTTATTTTCTTATTCTTTCTTTGGTAAAACTTACACTTGCTTTCCCTTTTATGTGAACTCTGCTATCCACTCTCTAGTCTATCAATCTGAGATCTTCTTGAAGCAAGCTCGGGATGCCGAAGAGAACGCATGGAAGCTTTATCGCGAGTTGGACCTAGATCGGGGTGAAATTCCTAGGGCAAAGAAAGGAGCTCAGAGCCAGGAGGAACTGATTCTGCTACTAACGGAGGAGAAGAAGAAGCTCAAGGGGTAGAAGGAAGCTCTCCACCGAGAGAACGAAAACCTTGAGGCAATGATCAAGGAGCGCACCGAAATCTTCGACACTGCAATTCAAAAGGCGAGGATTCAAGAAAGAGATCGTGCCGCCAAGGAGTTCAAGGAGTCCCCCGAGTTTCACGACATCCAAGTCGAGTACGGCTCCAACTCGTATCGATTGGGCTTCAAGCTCTGTAGGTGGCTGGTGTGGCAAAAGTTCCCCGAGCTTGACCTCGGATCCATCTTTATGTCTTCCGTTACTCCAGAGATGGCAAAGGAGGCCAACAAGGAACCTGACTCCTCAGAGGAAGAAAGTGATGATGAACTCCTCAAAATGAGACCGTCAGAGGAGGCAGGCCAAGATGACGTGGAAGAGGACAATATGGAGACCGACCTATCGACTGGTGGAGATTCTGGAAAGTCCGACGTCTGAACTTGCCTCTTTTCTTGGACCCTCTTGTAGTTATGTGCATACCCCGAGCCTCCGAGCTCGGTTGAAATTGTAGTTAGTTTTGCATTTTCTTCTTCCTTCTTTTGTTTTGCTATGTACTTTCGAAGCTTCATTTAATGAAATACAGAAGTTCAAAAAATTTTCCTAAGTGTTGGTTATCCCGAAGTGCCGAGCTAGACCATATGGGAGCAAAATTTTTCTAAGTATAGATCACTCCCAAACTCAAATAGGCATCAGTCGTTATTGAATGCCTGGGTGGGGGTAGACACTGTAGGGTATATATGCCCGACCTATCAGTACCTTAGCCCTTATGTGGTGCCGAGGTCTTTTATCAGCTTGACACCTTAGCCCTTAGGCTTCTAGGAGTGACTTAAGGTCTACTCTCCTTATCCTTGATCGCACGGACTTTGTTAAGTGAAAGTTAAACAATAGAAACACATAGGAGTATATAATTGTTTTATATTTTAACTTTTTAATAACCAATCCGATCGAACTCGACTCAAGTTGGTTGGTTTTCTAGTATCTCCGATCAGTTTTGATTTAGCAATTTTCCAACTCAACCAAGTTAGGTTAGTTTTGATTTGGCCATTAGTAAACCAACCAAAACTGAATTGACCTGACCAGAGATATATATTAATATTTTATATTTTAAATATAATTTTTAATACAGAAAAGGAAATTCCCTTATATCTTAGTTTAAAATACTTTATATCATAAACTTAATTTTTTAATAATACCACTATAATTTATTAAATTTAAATTTAATTTTTAAGTTCAAATCTTTTGAACAAACAAACCAAGCTAAAGATAGACCCAAACTGATACAACTCGAGTTGGTAGGTTTTCCTAATGGTCAATCGTTTTGGGTGACAAACTCTTGACCTAACTAGGTCAATTTGGTTGGTGAAAAAGCCTGCAACCATATTGAACCAATCCTTGAATATTCTTAATTTCAGCTAAATTAATAGTCCAATCTCTAATAAATAACAATAGTTTAATCTCCTATAATTATTGAAAATTTATAGCAAAAATACACAATTATTGAAAATAAAATAGATATCTAATAAAAATACAATAAATACTGAAAATATATTAAATTAGTCAATAAATAGTGTAATTCCAAATAATAGTTTAATCTCAAATAAATCTTATCAATAAACATAATTACTAAAAATAAATTTATAACAAAAATACAATAAATACGATAAAATAAATTTCAAAAGTTAAATAATAGTTGTTTAATCTCCAATAATTATTGAAAGTTTACTCTTAAATATCAAAATGAAAATAAATTTATAAATGATTATTGAAAACATATTTATAAAAAATACAATAAATAATTACTGAAAATAAAATAACTATTAATTTTAGTATATATAAATATATAAAGAATGCATATTATTATTGTAAAATTATTACTAATAAATATTATATTTTTAAAAGTTATTTTATACAATTAATAATTGATATAAGTGAAATTTGTTATTTACAGTATTATTTAGTTATTTAAATAATATTGTTATTTAGATTTTTAAAATATTAATTATTTATTGAATTCAATAATCCATAAAATTATAATTAGTACTATTATTACACAATTCATCATTAATTTTGTAAAATAATAAATTATTACTAATATGATTATTATGAAATCTATTATAATTATTTTTCTACTTTTAAGATTTTTTAAAATTTATTACATAATTTTGTTATTTTAACTATTTAAATTTAGTCATGTTATATTTTGTTATTTAAATATTTAAAATTTTTCATTATTTGAATTTTAGGAATCAGAGATAGTTTAGGAGGGAATCTCTCTACTAAGTTAGAGATAATTTAAGAGATAAATAGGAGTTAGAGATAACTTAGGAGATAAATAGGAATTAGAGAGAATTTAGGAGAAAGTGGTGCCACTTGGCTAAACATTAGAAAAGCAAGTCCCTCTTTCTCTATGGTTGTTAGAAATAGTTAAGCCTATGTTATTTCCTTATAGGTTTAATGAGTAATTATGTGGAATTAAAAAACTAAAAAAATCAAAAAAACTGAAAATTAGGAAGGGGGTTTGGAGTAAGGAGAGGCATGGTGATGTGGACTGTTTTGCTATATATATATATATATATATATCTGTGTGTATGTATAAATATATATTTTATCAATAAATAATGCATATTTATAAAAAATATACATACATATATATATATATATATATATATATATATATATATATATATATATATATCTGTTTTGCTATAAATAATGTATATTGTTTAATTTATATTTTTAACTCAGTTTTTAATTTTTTTATTTATAAAAAAATATTAAAAATTGCAATTTGAGGCTAAAAAAGGTTTTTTCTTTTTGCGAAAATAGAGGGGCAAGGATTTTCTTACTTTTAAAATGTTGATAATCTATACTACTAATAAAAGAACAAATAGCCCCATTTTCTGGACTTTTCAATAAATATTTTTACCCCTTATCTAAGCAACATACAATGGGCATAAAAAAGGGCATATATGTCCTTTACTCTCTCACTCCAAAAACTACCCACTTAGTTAAGAAACTGCCCACTTATAACTATTCAAAAACTGTCCATGAATTGTAAATAGTTTTGTCTTGGAGATACTATCACGTGCAAATGCACATACATGTTCACTAATAATTCTAAAAGGATGAAAAAAGGACAAAACATACAAATTTTATCCTTTTTCTTTTTCTTTTTTATGCTTTTTTATTGGGATCATTGAGGTCTAATGACCAAAGAAATCCCTTAGAGTCCCAATTCTTGTTCTTAGAATGGACTAAACATTTCTCCTGCCATCTATATATATTGGGAATTTATGTTATTCTTTCTATGTATAGAGTATTTTTTTTTAATGAGGTGTGTACAAAAGTATAGGTTTTGAAATTTGATAGACTATCAAATGGAAGGACATATATTTGATTACCTAAAAACAAGGATTAGAAAAGAGGATTTATATGCTTAAAAGAGATCTTACAACTATACAGAGAGAGCGAGCAAGAAAGAGATAAGGAACCGCTGCCGCTGCAACTTGCAACGACGATGGCGGAAAGACAGGAGAGAGAGAGAGAGAGAAGGAACTGCCGTCATTGCAACTTGCAGCAGTGGTGGCAGGAAGACATGGGAGAGAGAGAGAGAGAGAAGGAACTGCCGCCACTGCAAGTTGCAGCAGCGGTGACGGGAAGATGGGGGGAGAGAGAGAGAGCGAGAGAGAGAAGGAACCGCCACTGCTACAACTTGCAGTGGTGACGACGGGAAGACAAGGGAGAGAGAGAGAGAGAGCGAGAGAGATAGAAGGAACCACCGCCACTGCAAGTTGCAGCAGCGGTGATGGGAAGACAGGGGAGAGAGAGAGAGCAAGAGAGAGAAGGAACTATTGCCGCTGCAATTGCAGTGGCGACGAGAAGACAGGGGAGAGAGACAGAGAGACAGAGAGAGTGCAACGGCGGTGGTGGCAGTGGAGCTTCGTAGGTCGTAGTGAGGGTTTGATTCGAGTTACATTGATGACAAAAACATGTAATATTAAAATTTCTTTAAGGGCATTTAAGTCTTTTACACATCTCTCAATTATGTCTGAACGCATAAGTGCTAGGCTACTAACTTGACGCAACACCAAACGAGTCTAGTGTTTGAAAAGCAAGTTTTCCAGACACCAGACCTCTGAAAAGTGTTATCAAACAAGGCCTAATTCTCATCCCCAGAATCATAGAATTGAGAGAATTGATTATCTAGAATGAGGCCAAACACAACTAACACCCTCACAAAGGTTATAGAAATAATAAATAGTTAAATACCTCTACCACTATTTTCAGACTTGGATCTAACCATATGGTTGGGCCATGCTTAACTAGGATGACAGCCAAAACGGCTTTTGGGATGCACCAATTCTCAGAAATGTTAAAATATATTGGTTTAAGTTTATTTTGATATAAAATAATTTTAAAATATAATGCATCTAATTTCACAACTACTTTATTTTAAGTGAACAAACCATATGGTTGAACCATGGCCTAAAGGCTAGGGGTGCTTACAGTTCGTTTAATCAAACTTTGGGTTTTTTTTAATGAAACCGACTTGATCGATTTTTTAAAAATCTAAATCAAAACCAAACTGATGTAATTGGTTAACCACGGTTTGGTTTTTTGGTTTTTCTTTTGCACTCAAAATTAAGAAAAAAAAGGGAAAAAATACATGAATAAACATGGCAGAGGGGCGAGCCGATGAGGGCGAAGTGGTGGTTGATGATTTACCAGTGCTGGACTGGTTGGTGGTTGTTGTCGCCAGAAATGAAAGCCTGAGGTGGCGGAGTCGAGGAGATGAGAGATGAGAGAGACAGAGACAAAGCCTGGGAGGTGGCATCCTGGCGGATCGAGGCGACGACCGACATCTTGGTTGGTTGTTGTAGCTAGGGCTGGCTAAGCTGGCTTGGTGCTTGCCGGCGAGGCAACGACCGGTGTTGCTGCGTGCTTGTCTGCTTGATGGTTGGTGTAGCGGAGACAGAGATGACAGGCACAAAGAGAGAAACCAATATTAATAGTTATCTAGATAGTTTCCTAGATAATATTTATCTGAATATTACTTCCATCGGTCGGAGGACGACTAGCACTAGAAGAAAAACTGGGGATTAGGGAAGACGAAGAGACAAAAGAGACTGAGAGGGTGAGAAAGCCAAGGGTTAGCCTATTGCCTATTAGGTTTACTGGTTTAGGTTTCCTAGAAGGGGAAACTGGGAAAGGGGGAAAACTGAAAACTGAAAAGGTAGATAGAATGACAAATTTACGCCAGATAAGGTTTATTCGATTTTAAAAATAAATATAGAAATAATATATATATATATATATATATATATATATATATATATATATATTATTGTATATATACACCGGTCGATTCGGTTAACTGTCAGTTTTTGTATAAGGTTAATCAAAACCGAACCGAAATTTTCGATTTTTAAGAATATCAAACCAAAACTGAACCAACCGATTTAATTAACCAATTTTTCAATTCGATTTCAGTTGATTTGGTTTCCTGTTTTTTTGCTCACCCCCTATTAAAGGCCTAAACGATTTGAATTTCACGTCGGGTTCAAACCTGAGAACATTGGGCCCTATACTAGATTGAGTTGGGTTAACGCCATTCTGGGATCTGGGTACAAGCATTTAATTGTACAGCATCTCCGGAATTGTCCATAACTGTGAATTTGGATCTTGATAGGGGTGCAACTTGGGCCGGTTCAACCTGAACCTGACTCGAATTTGAGTTTTTGCACAGGTTGGGTCTGATCTTTCGGGCTACGAGCTGGGCCTGGGCCTGAAAACTTGTCCCTAACCTAAATTTGGATGTACGGTTGAGGCCTTGAGCAACCCAAGCCTGCCCAAAAAATTATATAAGCATGCGTATTATATTCATATAAAAATATATTTTTTCTAATTATGTATATATGCATGTATGTATAAATAAAGTATGTATATGTACATTTAAAAATGAAATTTATACATAAAAACCCAATAAAAGATGACTATAATCTTTCAAACCTGACCAACCCGCTCAAACCTGACAAACCCAACCCACCCAACCTGAGCCCGGCTTAACCTGAATTGTGTGGGGTTAAACTCAGGTTGGGTCTAAGTTGATAAACTTGGGCTTAACCTCAGGTTGGGCCAGGCTGAGCCTGAGGTTTATATCCTTATTAGGATGTCTTCTTAGGAAAGGGACTAAGGGTATGCTTGGTTCACGGGAACAGGGGTCTAGAATATTTAGTGGAATCAGAATCCGATTTTCGTTCCTGGTAGAATGGCATTTCCCAATTTGAGGGAATGCCTATTTTCTCCCCTTCCCTTGGGAATGAGAATCCATTTCAGCGAATTCTCATTCTAATTCCAATTCCAATCTGAGCCAAACAGGTGAGGGGAATAGAGCATTTCAATTTTGGCTGCGAACCAAAGGATCTTTAAGTAATGCGGGTTCTCTATAGATGTAAAAAAATATTTTATTTGGTTATTCAAAGTTAGAAAGGTTTCTGGGATCTTTTAATCACAGTTCAAGTTCATTCTAGTTAACAAAGTCATAAAAAACCCAACTAAAGACTTCTGAGACCTACAACAAATGGTAGTTATGCTTATTCAGTTTTTCTAAGTCAACTAAAAGAAAAAAAAAAAAAAGAAACCAAACCAAATCTAATTTCCCAATTTAGATTCGAAGCTTGTTGTTCAATCATAAATGGAAACTGATTTAATTAAATGGAAGAAAACCCAGCTTACGTTAAGGCTTGGACTTATTTCAGTTTCCCTGACAAATTTAAAGAACCCAGATGTAAATAGTGGTATAGACAGTTTTGACTCAGGTCCAACCAATCCTTGTAACTCAAAGTTTTGAAATTTCTCCTTATAGAAATGAGTTGAGCTTAAACTGAACCAAACCCAGATAAAGCTTTCTGGCTCATTTACCTAAATGAGGTTAGAGTGAAGCTTGGGCTCAACTCAACTAATATAGCTAACTCGTCTCATTCAATTCAAACCCCTATTTACAGGTTAAAGGATTGGGTGGTAGAATCGCCAAACAGCTTCTAGAAAAGATATAAATTTGTATGATTTCTGAGCCGGAGGAAGGTTGACATAGCTCACTTTAGGCCAAGGGTGCAGTTCTGAATAATTGAACCTGCACCAAGCCACCAAGCTCTGTTTCAAAATTCAAAGTACTAGTGTAAGAATTGAGCTAGGGTTGGTTAAGCTAGACCAGGCTATTCCAAGTAGATGAATTAAATTGGATTCCGGGCCTTCTGTCCCCAGAGTTTTGATCCCAGTTCGGATTCCCCACCTAACAATAACATTACTCTCAACACTTTAATACACAATCCTGGTCCTGACCCAGTTCAGATCAAATGTTTAATTGTTTATGACCATCAACATCTTCTTAACTTTTCTTCTTCAGGCTTGAGTTATTATAACCGACCAGTTTAATGGGTTTGGGCCAGTTTGATTGGATCCAATTAGATAGCAATGGAAGCAAAATGTTGGTTCCAGAAAAAGATATCGCTTTCCACAGACCTCTCATGAGGAAACAAATGCAGCATAAGAGACCAGCAAATCCTAGCAACCCAGTGTTTGTGTTAGAATAAAAGGAAGGAATCATTTTCAGGTCCCTATTTGTGACATTCCTTGGAGAAAAAGCAAGGGGAGCCCATAGGCTAGCTCAATTTGCCTGTCCATATCAGGCCAACTCCTGACACAGAAACCCACCCTCTCTGTGTAACATTCCCCTTCTCTCAACACCTCTTGATTTCAAGCCTTAATTAAGGGCAAGCCCATCAGATGCTTAGTGTCAATAATTAGAGACATTGAGTTAATGATAGTTATTGAAAGATTGATACTTGATAGAGACCTTGGGTTGGGCTATGAATTGTCTAAAGCTCTGTAACTTATGCAAGGTAAAGAGGGTTTCTGGGTTTCTTTTCATTTTCTTTCCTTTCTTTTTTTTTCTCAGATTTTTTTCCCTTTTTCTTTGCTTCATCTTTAGTCTTGTTAATACAGAAAGCCCTGCTTTTAGAGGGGCTTAAAGCACAAAGCCAAGTTGTCTTCTTTTCCTTTGCCAGCCATCATCCACTGTTACTGAAAAGGGTCCCTCCTTTCGTTGCTTCCACTGTTAATGCTTTATGGCAATAATGGTGCAATAGAAACCAGGCCATGGACCATGGTGGAGAGACTAGGGGTTTAAAATATCTAAAAAGTTTCAGTTGCAATCTCGGATTCTATGATGCCCAAACCATAAATTGAAAAGAATGAAACACTATCTTCAATTATCTGTTACGGACTGTGGTCCTAAGTCCTCCTTTGATGACCTTTCATTAAAATAGCACCATGCACCAAACTATCCAATTAAATTGAGTACAACAAGGTCCCTTAACTGGGTCGTTTCTACACAGTTTCTATCACATGGAGGAATGAATCTTTATGTCCACTCTGCATCATCCATCAGATAGAGGACCCTCTGGATGATTCCACATCTGCATCAAGTGGTTAAATCCTAAGGCTCAGTTTGAACATAGTATAAATGCAAATATGTAGAGTGCAAAATCTTATATTTTGTTTTATTTTGTATGTATTTATGCTGTACATATTTGCACTTATATTGCTTACAGACTGAGCCTAAGGCTGCGTTTGTTTGCGATACAAGCGTTAAATTGGGGTATTTATGCACCCCAATTCGCGTTTGCGAGCGTTTGTTTGAAACGTAAAAAAGTAATGATTATCAAAGTAAAATTGCATTTTCTGACACTTTTGTACTCTAAAAAGAGACCATTACTGTACATATTTTTTGGATACAGATTTGTATTCATTTGATAATTAACTTTTTGACCAAAGTTGAGGCATTGGAGCATAAGATAGTTGGAACAGTTAAGGATGGGCCCACACCTTTGCACCGATTTCAAACAAACAGGAAGAATGCAAAAACGGTTTAAAATGTGAACCGTATTTGCATTCATGAACCGAAAAATGGGTAAATATGTACTATACATATTTGCGTTTACATTGCAACCAAACGCAGCTTAAGGCTCAGTTTGAACAGAGTACAAATGCAAATACGTACAATTTAAATATAGGTTTAGAAATACAAAATACAAAGCTTTGTTTGCACCAGTGTTTTCAACCTAGTCGGTTTAATCGCTCAAACCGTTATTCGGCCAAGATTTTAGTTCTGGTTTTAGTAAAACCTAGAAAATAGTAGAAAACAATTAACTTGGTCAAAAACCATCTAACCCAAAAGATTGAACCCTTAACCCATTTGATCTAGTGACCCGTGACCCAGAGACAAACGATTCAACCTCTGGGTCGATTTTTAAAACATTGCTTTACATTGTACATATTTGTATTTATACTCTTTCCAAAGTGAGCTTTAAAAATAGTACAAATATAAATATGTAGTAGAAAGAATACAGATACAACATGTGTACAATGCAAATATATACAAAATAATACAAAATATAAGGGTTTACACTCAACATATTTGCATTTATACTCCTTCCAAACTTAGCCTAAGTGAAGTATCTATAACATACTAGGGTTTGAAGTAACAATACATGCAATTCAAAAGTATGATACACTTTACATTAAAAAATATTCAAGTTTCAGGAATTGAGTGAGGGCATCTCTAAGAAGAATATTATCCTTCAAAAGTTCCCAGATGTCTAAACTACATGAATTTCGGTGACCATGAAATCCAATGCATATTAATCAATACACGTTGATACATTGCAATATTTTGAACCACAATCATACCAAATCATATAATATATATCAATTTTGAGGGTCACCAAAACGATTAATACTAAAAATTAGGGCCTTAAACATCAATGTCTATCCTAATTATAATTAGGGGTGGCCGTGAGCCAAACTTTTCATGAGCTATTCGAGCTCGGCTTGTAAAAAGCTCAGCTCGACTCAGTTTAAACTGATATTCGAATTGAGCTCGAGCTTGATATATAGTCTCATTTGCTAATCAAGCCGAGCTCGAGCCTAGTGAAGCTCGATTCGTGAGGCTCGCAAGTCTAGTATAATAAATAAATAATTTTTTACTATATACATACATACATGCATACATATACATATACATATAAATATATAAATATATATAATAAATAATTTTTATTATATAATACTTTTAATTTTTTATGTATAATGGTAAATAATTTTTATAATTCTTATTTTTTATATGTAAAGTAAAAACATTATTTATATGTATATTTTTTATTTTTTATATGTATAATAATAAATGATTTTTATAATTCTTAACTTTTTGTATGTAAAATAAAAAATATTTTTATATGTATACTTTTTATTTAAAAAAAAACTCGGCTTGCAGTCGAGCTTGAGTCGAGCCAATCTCGAGCTCGAGCCTAACACAGTTTTAGCAAGTCGAGCTCGAATAGCCAAGTATTCAGCTCGGCTCAGCTCGAATCCACCCCTAATCCTAATATATCTATTTGTGAATTATCTAACTAAAAAACAAAAAAAAAGAAGATAAAAATATTAATTGTTGAAAATTCTCATTAAATGATTTTTCATGTTACAAAACTTTTGCATCTCCAGTAGGGGTGAGCCAATGGGTAAGTTCTACCCATAACTGAATGGAACCAACCTCAAACTGGCCTTGAACCAACCCTATCCAATCTATTACAGGGTAGGGTCTGGTTTCAAATTCTTGGAACCGACCCCCAGCCAAGTTGGCTCTAGGGTCTAAGGGCTTACCCCACCCGAACTGACTTTGGTTGGCCTTGGTGGAACCAAACTCGATGGAACCAAACTTACCTTGAAATAAACTTCAAAATACTTTTAAGGATGTAAAGATTTGAATCCAAAAACTCATGGTTACAAAGGCCATGGTCTCAATTGACCACTGAGTTAATTGAGATGTAAATCAGTCCTCTAATATCAAGATTAAACTTAGTAATTAGCAGAATAAAACATGTCTGAATAGTTGTACAAGAGAAGAAGAGAAGAGGTAAGAGAAGGAGTCTTATTATTCTCCATTCTCCTCTAACCCTATTTTATTAAGATCTAAAAATTTAATGATGACAAGAATGCCCTTAAGTGGGCGGCCAGTTTGGTAGTTACATTAAGAAAATAAAACAATAATAAATAACAGGCCCATTAAGTGTGGCCCATCAATCATAAAATAAAAGATATTACAAGAGTGGTTGTTAGGGCCCATTCAGCCCAGTCTCTTTACACTCTCTCTCAAGCTGAGCATAGATGTCAATCATGTCCAGCTTGCTTATATAGTGTGTCAATTTTTCCCTTGGAACTCCCTTGGTCAAGATATCAGCCAACTGCTCTTCTGATGTGATGAATGGTAAACAAACTTCTCATGAAGAAACTCTTTCCCTTATGAAATGCCTATCAACCTCAATGTGCTTAGTTCTGTCATGTTGAATAGGATTATGTGCAATGTTGATAGCAGTTTGGTTGTCACAATAGAGCATCATTGGTTTCTCGTAGTCCACCCCCAATTCCTCTAGAAGGGGTTGTAGCCATAGTAATTCTGACACACCATGAGCCATTGCCCTGCATTCTGCTTCAGCTGAGGATCTAGCAACTACTGATTGTTTCTTACTCCTCCAAGACATAATATTCCCAGCAACCAGAGCATAATAACTAGAGGTGGACCTTCTGTCATCAATACATCCTGACCAATCTGCATCAGTAAAGGCTTCCAGCTTCATGTGACCATGCTTAGCAAATAGAATACCTTTCCCTGGAGTACCTTTCAAGTAG
>NW_010729404.1:270073-299503 GCF_000365185.1 Nelumbo nucifera
CAAGTGACCAAACTGAAAATGACATAATAAAATTTTGTTAACAGACTCTGACACGACTGACTCTAAGGCAACTCCATGAGGTGGTCCCAAAGCTTGATCCGGTGTGTCCAGCAAGTATATTCCGTTTGCCTCATGGCCACTCTCAATCATCCTCTGAGACTGTAGGTCCTGAAAAACACAATGAGTGAGAAAGAAGGTTATGCTACAATTCATGGACTTTGTTAATCTATTAACAGATAAGAGGTATGTGTTAAGCTTAGGGACATGAAGAACAGGAAATAAGAACAGGGTGACGGAGGTATTTATATCATCTTTACCAGAGATGGGGGCAAGGGACCCATCGGCAAGTGATATTTTCTCTTTCCCAGAGAGAAGGTGATATAAGCAAAAAAGGTTAGATAGACTGGTCATATGATCTGATGCACCGGAATCGATAATCCAAGGGATTTTATGATTACCTAAAACTGAAGCATGATTTGCATAAGCACGAGTACCTGAGTGAAAAAAAATCCGATGAAGATGATGTACTGTTGGAAGGGTGAGCTGAAAAAACTGTAGCTTCCAGGTGATTTAGGAGCCTCCCATACTTCTCAAAATCCAACTTCATTGCAGCCAGCTACTCAATGGTTGATTTCTCTTCACTCTCCTTACTTCCCCCTTCAGGTACTGTAGCAGTATTAGCAGTCTTGGGTTTTCCCACCTGACTGCCCTTCTTAAGGTTATTATTGTTCTTAAACCTATCAAGGAGAAGTCCAGGATGAAGTTTCCAGCAGGTGTCCTTTGTATGCCGTGGTTTCTTGCAATATTCACATGCTCTCTTTTCTCAGTAGGGCCCTTTCATTTCATTCCCGCATGTGCAAAATGTTTTGTAGGTGGACTCTGCAACTGAACCTGCCGCCTACTCTCCTCACTACTTATCATAGCATATGCCTGTGAAAGAGTAATAACATCATCCCTGGCCAAAATATTATGTTTGATAATATCAAACTCTGGGTTGAGTCCAGTGAGAAACTCAAACACCCTATTTCTCTCCACCAACTCTCTATACATTTCAGCATCCTTTTTACTCTCCCATACCGCTGTCTCCATAACATCAATTTCCTGCCATAGGGATTTTAGTATAGAGTAATAAATTACTACACTCTTCTCCCCCTGTCTCAGGTTTTTCACATCACTTTTCAATTTGTATGCTTTGGCTACATTCAGTTTCTGTTAACAGGTCTCAGTTATACTGTCCCATATCTCCTTAGCCGAAGACATCTAGAGATAGGGCTAGCTTATATGGGGTTGCATAGAGTTAACTAACCATCCTATAACAGTATAGTTCTCTTGCATCCATTTTTCAAATTCAGAGTCTGTCTCTTCGGGTTTCACCTTACTACCTGTGAGATACTCGAGTTTTCCTCTACTACAAACATAGATTTTTATAGACTATGCCCAAGCAAGATATTCGTCCCATCTAGCTTAATTGTGGTAACACCAGTCAAAACGGAATCTACTGAGGCAGGTCCAAAAACTGACACCTACTTGAACTCACTTCCGTATGTCTCCATTAATCAAACGGAAATCAAAGAACATAAATTTTGACTATGTAAACTTACTTGAAGTCAAACCAGAACTCCGGTGCTTTAAAAACTAGGGTTTTGCTCCGTCCAGTAGATGGGAGGAAGAGAGAAGATGCTGTCGCACCTACCAGACTAACCCAAACTCTTCCAAACTTGAACCACCCTCCTTTAGCAATCACAAGACACCTTCCAAGCACAGAGCGCCACACCTGAGCTTCACCTTTCCTGGTAACCTCGAAAATCTCTAGTCGGCTAGGGTTTCGAGCAGCTGCAGAACAGCATCACTTCTTGGCAAAATCTAGCTAGAACTACTCTCCAAACCCTTCTACCAACTAGGCAAGTGATTCTCTATACTATAGAGAACCTATCTCTCCATACACTCTTGATTTTAGAGTGTACAGGAACGAAGAGAAAAAGGAAAATGAACTAAACCCGCTCTAATACCAAGATGTAAATCAGTCCTTTAATATCAAGATTAAACTTAGTAATTAGCAGAATAAAACAGATCCGAATAGTTGTACAAGAGAAGAAGATGGCGAAGAGAAGAGGTAAGAGAAGAATGAGTCTTCTTATTCTCCATTCTCCTCTAACCCTATTTTATTAAGATCTAAAAATTTGATGATGACAAGAATGCCCTTAAGTGGGCGGCCAGCTTGGCAGTTAGATA
Organism: Nelumbo nucifera; assembly: GCF_000365185.1. Next base: position 272,306 of record NW_010729404.1, read on the forward strand.
AAGAAAATAAAACAAGAATAAATAACAAGTCCATTAAGTGTGGCCCATCAATCATTAAATAAAAGATATTACAAGACTGGTTGTTAGGGTCCATTCGGCCCAGTCTCCTTACAAATTGATTAAATCATTTGTTTTCATTTTAATATTTGAATGTGTATAAAAAGTAATATAAAAGGAAATATTTACAAAACTTAAATTATAATGATAAGTTGTGACTTGTGAGCAATATATTAATATATAGTAATAATCTATATATTAAATTACTCAATTTAATAAATAAATATTATATAATTTTTAAATATATATTATATTTATTGAAAATTGAGTTTTTAAAAACATGTCATTTTTTTAAGGGGAGAGTAAAGAAAGAATAGGTTCCACGAATAGACCCTAGAATAAACCCCAAAACCACCAAGGGCAGGAACCAATTCTAGAACCAATCTTTATAGGGTAGGTTCTGGTTACAAAAACCTAAAAAATAACCCATACAAAATATATTCCAAGTTCAACCATAGAACCGAACCAATTCATGCTCACCCCTAGCATTTAGTGAATCGATACTTTGAATCAATGTCTTAAAAATGACTCAAAACTGGAATTGTTCTAGCCACCGATTTCTAGGTTGACGGTTTGACCGTTCAATTCAAACAAATAACCTATTTTGACAAAAATTTAAAAATTTAAGAAAAAATAATTAAAATAAAAAAACAACAAAAAAACCATTGAACGGGTCAAACAAGTCAATGGTTCGACCACCCAGGTCAACAGGCCATTGACCGATTCAACGATTTTTGGCTAAAGACCGGGTTTAAAATAAACAGAATCAGTTGCTTGAATGATTCCCAAACCAAATGGTCTGACCATCTGAAACAAGGGCCGTTCGAAAACCATTCTTTGTACGATGAAAGGACCTTTGTTTTTGGGTAAACCTGGTCCTTAACCGGGTTAGGTTTTCATTGTCATGATCCAGTTCATCCCATGAGTTTACCTGGAGCCAACAAAATTTGGATGGGGAGCATTGGATTATCTTGAGCTCCCAAATCACGCCAAAATGCCAAATGGATGATTTGTAGGCTGTTTTAGGCATTTCGTCTGCACGTTCTGGCCCGTATGTGACTGCCCTCAACGAGTAAGTATTGAATTCAGCAATTAAATGCAACTAGAATTTTTCGGGAGCCTCTCCTGCCTTTCTGAAAATGTCACTGTCCTGTTAATATCACTACCTACCGTTACCTACTTACCTACGTAGATTTTACACCCCCCCCCCTCCTCCCTTAACCAAGATGGGAAAATTGCCAAATTTTATCCTTCAATTCCACAGTTTTTACCATCCGGATATTTATCAAAAAAAAATTTAACTATCCGGATTTACAAATTCTTGGAAGGGAGTCGCATCATCAGAAACAATTCTTTTGTTTTTCCCCCTTTTTCTTCTTTTTGGTTCGTGCTATGTAAAAGCATGAACCCAAAGTTCTGTGGGGATTCAAAAAATACAGACTAGACCATGCAGAAACCAACCAATCAACCCATTTCATACCCATATGCACGTATGCATTGAGCCTAAATGACAAGTGAGAGCGAGCAAATTGGGTCAGAAATTGCAACCTTAGAAGTTGGTGAAGGTCAGGCCAGAGTGCTCTGAGTAACCCCACGGAGCCTCTCGTGTTCATTATTCCTTGGCTGAAGTGAAGAATTCACAGGAGGGATGTGCTGGAACCGAATGACAAAAACAAGATCGGTCCCCCACGGCACGCCTGATCATCACTGTTTACCAGACGGCGGCCAATCTGATGATTACTCTTCTCCGCCCCATGACCAGTCTAGTCAATAGTGAAAACCTTCCTTCTGCCTTACATCGTTGCTTTTGCTGTGTAGTCGGCAGATGGAAGGAGAAAAATGATCACAACGTCAGAATCAGAAGACAGAATCTCAGGGAAAAGATGAAAGATCAGACAGACTGTAACGTCAAAGTGCGAGAGAGGGAAGCTTCTAAAATTTGTCTGATGCCTATGGAGTTGAACGGGCTTCTTAATACTTTCTCTGATAAAATGGCCAACTAACGTCATTTTGAATCCAAATAATAAAATACCCGTTTGAGGGTTTAAATGAAACTCACCAACCAAATTTGGATTCTGGGCTTCTGGAGCTGACGATGAACTCTTTGTACCTTGTTCTGTTTCTTATGTCATCAAAAGCAGAGTTTCTCTATTAAATCCCAAATCCTCCATGTGCTCTGCCAACCCCACCTTCCCTTTCTGGATTGAGAATAGTAGAATCCACAAATCTTTAACCTTAGCTGGCAAAAACAGCATCTCCAACCACCAACCAACTTTCGTGCTTTGCATCCCTGTAATCAAAGTTTCAGCTCCAACCCCGCTGCCTTCCCTTGGAGAGAAGGCAGAAAACTGTTGGCTCTTAGCTCCAACAAATGTTTCACAGAGTGAGTGGTCCATGAATGTAAGAAGCTAGAGGGCTATCCACCACTTGTCAGATGGTGGTACCAATAATGGAAATAACCTGGACTGGACCGGAGGACCGTTTTTTACTTCACTTGTTGAATGGGCCCATATGGGGAAACCTGTCTCAACCATCTTTGCATTGCTAAGATCAGTTTCAGATTCGTTGTATTGGCTTTTGGCTCCAGAATCCACAGAATAAGGACCAAATCACGTCCTAACAAAGATATACATGCCAGATACGTTATAAGCAAATGGAACACTGTTGGAACCTTGCCAGCTTGACCATACAAGGTGGTTAAAAAGATTTGAGGAGTTGATCTGGTAAAAGAGCATCTTAGTATGCGTTTAGAATGGTTTTGGGTCTGTCATTCAGTTCTATTGTCTAACTTGACCATCTATGCCCTTGAAGGTTCATTATTCAGCAACATAATTTGGTGGGTATCTCCTTCACTTGTTGAATGGATCCATCCGAAGTAACTATATATTATTCAGGACCATTAATAGTTTTTTTCCTCCACTGGGCACTGGTTAAAGAACACACAAGGAACTCATGCTTGACCTAAAAAAGATGAAACTTTACCAAATATGATGTCAGATGCAGAAAAATCAATAAATTTAGAGCTGAGTTTATCACCATTGAGCCCATGACAAGTAAAACCAGTAGAGTGGATACCAGTTGCATTGCATATCTCTGTAATTAAAAAACTCGGGAATGGATGGTGAAATGCCAGATACCAGTTGCATTGCATATCTCTGTAATTATAAGATCTCAATATTTCAGAACTAGCAGCAAAATTTTATAACATGTGGAGCCTTCTACCATAAAGACACCCCCCCTCCCCCACCATGAATCACTTGAACAGTTTGCAATCCATCCTGTGAGTGTAAATGTGCATTGAACCATATTCATTCTAAACTGTACGCAATTAACATGATTGCTTCAGAAAACAGAAAAAACAGTTTCTTGGTCTAAAAACATTGCAATGCAGCAAGCAGAGGCAAACGTCCATATAAGGTATGTAATTTTCTCACATCATCATACATTGCAATTCCATAGTGCTGTACTGCTGTTGATAACATTCCAATGGAATGAGGAAGGATGAATCAATGAGCCAGCCCGGCTCCTGGCCATTTGAATGGTCTCGATAAAAAAAGACAATCACCTTTCTTGCCCTTGTACATAGAACACTTCCATACTCAAAATTTCAAAATCCCTACTAACACATTAGATTATCAACAAGAATATATTGGGAAAATTTGACACTCCACACGGGCAAAGTTTCTATGATTTATTCAGGCCCCACAAAATCCATTCCCTTGCAAAAGTCAAGTAGCCTGCTGCCTGCAGAATGTTATAAACTGAAGAACCATGAATTATCACAAAAGAATCACTTTACAACATCTGATGATAGATAACCTAGTTGAAAAGGCAAGAGGATTGTCCAAAGATAATAACAGGCAGGAAAATGTAAATAAGGTATTGATGCCTAGTCTAGGTAAGCCTATTCAAATAAGATAAAGATAAATGCTATTGATCTTTATGGCTATATTTACACATCTAGGGACATATTTAAGGGCATTTGCAACATCAGTCGAGCTGAATGTGTGATATGTACCCTCAATGAAAACCAGGAGTAGGTGCGGTTTCTTTCAGTTCAAGCACAAAGAACAATATATTCACAGCACATACATAATCAGCAGGGGGCATCGTTTGGGTGGCGGCAAAAATTGTTGGGCTTTGATGGAAGACCATTCCCAACTTATCGAATCCAAAAACAGAAAAAATGATTTCTGCCTTCCAAAATAACCAAATCCAAATTTCCTTAAATCATCAAACTTCCACCTGAAATTCCCATAAAGGAAATGAGTAAATTCAGAAAGAACAAACCTTCTCTCATTACATAATGAGGAACTTTTTTGAGTAGATATACATGCACCTTGGGGAAGACAACAACAAAAGCAGATCAAAACTAAGAAGCAAGGAAGCAATACAGAAGCACATATCTTCCAGCTAACCTATACATCGCTGAGTACATATTTGAAGAGTGCCTTCTGATTGACTAAACGTTACATCTACTGTATACAATTTCCCTGTGATTGTCAAGTTGGACCTTGTCGAGGATAAACTCATTGCAGCTCGGCCACAAGAGGAGCAGTTGTCAAGGGTCTGGGTTTCAATACACAGTTCACCGCTACCACTTTATCCTGCACCCGATGACCAGGGGAAGAAGAGGATTTGGTAAAATTACCTCAATTTTAGCTGCGCTCAGAAGGAATTCATCTCAAGACAATAGGTCCGTCTTTTCACCAGCAGCTTCGCTGCCGTTCCATACGGCTCCTCTTCCTCAAATGCTGTCGAAACCCAAGAACTATCGGAGATCTCTTTCTTGGCGGCAGTCTGCTCACTTGGTCGAATGGCTACCAACGTCGCCCCCTTCAGCACCATCCCGTTGGGCAGCTCCAAGTGTGGAGCATACCAGAGTCTCATGTTCAGCGCAGGCACCAGCGTCCGTCTTGAAGCTGTCGAAGCAGACAAGGGCTTCACTCTCAGCTCCTCCAGCTGCTCTCTGTTCATACAAAGAACACCCTGTCCGTCGGCATCCGTCAGGACAAGGCTTTCCAAGGTGTGATGCTCAGCGATAATCGGCTGGAGCAGGTAGTGTCTCGCTGATGCAGCTATCAGAGAACTGATTGTCCAGACGACTCTCAGTTTTAGGCCCCCGTTGGTGTAGAACGACTCAGGGATGTTCCCATTGTCATCTCCGTTTCCAACACACAAGCCATCGTTACCAACGCCATTTTCCTGCACGGATGAAGATTTGGTGGTTCCCGGAGAAAGGACAGATGAAGCACCGAGTATGACGCAGGTGTCAAGGGTGGATCCGAAATCTGCCCTCCATTTAAGCAAAACGCCATCCTCGATTCCTAATTCTCCACCAGGAAGCTCGATTCGGAGGCGACGGATCTCATTGAAGTTCTTCAACACCTGGGTCGGGGAGTGGTGGGTAACGCCACCTGCTTCCATTTCCTCGTCATCACCAACACCTCCGCCTCCCCCACCACCACCGCTACCACCGTTCAGAGACGAGGCAGACGAAGATTTCTTAGGGCCGAGAAATTGACCAAGGGCCTGGAGAGGCTTAACGATGCCACCGAAAACAAGACGGACAAGGTTCGAGAAGACGCCTCGCGTCTTATCAGAAGCGGCAGTCCCCGAAGAAGCGTCGTCGTCAGAGATGACGCAGTCGACCCTCACAACAACGTTATCCACCTGAGGAACCAGACCATGGAACCGACGGGACACAACGCAGCAGCGGCCCAACGCCTTCACATCTCCGATCTTGTTGAACACAATCAGAAGCAAAGAGTCCGGCAACCGATCGAAATGATCGATCTCCGCCACCTCCGCCGTGGACGGCTCCGGCCAGATTTTTCCGTTGAGATCCGGTCGGTGAGACGCCATCGCAAAACCCTCAAAGGAAGATAGACAATGATAGGAAGTCGGAGGCACGGATCAGCTTATACGACCAGTACAGATCAGATCTGATCTACTCTTCAGGTTAAACCAGTAATACAAATGAAACCTAATTCAGACTGCAAACCCTAGCCCTAGTTATACGAAGCGAACGCCGAGGAGAGAGAGGCAAAGCACTTCTCCGGCAAGGTTCTCCGTGCCAGATCTAGCCGGAAATGTAACATCACCGGATCAGAGACGACGACCAAATGAGGGAAAGAGAGGGAGAGAAACAAAGAGAGGTGAGAGGGTTATCGTTCTCTACTTCTCTTCTGAGGATAGATAGATAGATAGATCCACGGAAGAGAGAGAGGGAGAGAGAATGTGTGAGTGAGAAAAAGGAACGTTTTGATTTTTTTAATATTTTAATATTACTTATTTAGATTTTAATTTTATCTCTCTGTCTGTCTCGCTTTTGTGTTTCGCAATTATTTATTATTATTTAATTATTTATTTAATTACGCGGAGCGCGAGAGAGAGACGTTGTTGGAAGGGAGGTTCGGAAGAAAGAGGATTAGAGGAAGGGCAAACCTGTCCTTTACTGAGGGTATATTAGGTATTTGATTAATCTCTTTTTTTGTTATTTGGGAGTCGGCCGCATGAGAGGGATCACGTGAGAATGTTACTTTTTAACCGTCAGATGACTTTGAGCGCCCCCGGTTTTTGTCGCATGACTCACCGGTAGGTAAAAGGTCAACAATGCCTACATTAATTTGTTGCTTTTGGTGTACTTAATGGTGGCAATGTTGTCTTTCAACGCTTCATCGGGGTCGGGGACGGGGCGGTAGTGCTGCAAAACGGATTGGATCGAATCGTATAGACTTTGTTTTAAATTGATTCGTTTATTTTGGAATTCGAAGCGAATCTAATCCATCAAATTCATATCATATTAGAATCGAATTTGGATTGTTGCTGCCAAAATAAATTTGTAGCCGACGGCAACGACGTAATTTTTAGGGTTTTGAGGCTGACGGATCCGACCAGGTATGAGAAAGAAATGTTAGACTCCGATGGTTAAATTAGACGAAAGTTGTGAGGAGTCGGATCAAGCAAGAGAGGAGATTTAGAGTTTAAGTTCCGGTGTATTTACTTCAATGTGGGGGTCTTTTTTTTATAGTTGGAGTTGTTTGAGAGGAGTACTTAGGAGTATGTGGCGGCGGTTGGCAATGGTTAATGATGGGTGGTTAGGATACGTCCAGTCGATGCCACATGTCAAGATCTGCAAGTCAGCCAAATACCACTATATCACTTGTCCCCCACTCTCGAGATCATAGCAATTGAGGTTGTTTGGCAGGGTGCATTGAGGCCTTGACATCGGCCAAAGAGAATATAGTGTATTTGCATGGAGGCGTCAGCCTCGGCTGCAGAGCTCTTCTTAGGGGTTGTGTGGCAACTGCTTCTCCGTTCTCCCTTTGCGTCAATAAAGGACCATCTCGGGCTGAAGGGTCGTGACCATGGCCCGTGTGGGCATAGGCTGTCCATGTTCGTTGTTCATGCCTAGCACGGGCATTGATGTCTCTCATCATATGTCCTTACGCAAGACGGGTGTTGCATGCACGTATGCAGGACGGGCGTCATGTGTTCGTACGTAGGATGGGCATCGAGGTTGATCGAATGAGGCCATGCACGAGACGGTGCGAGAGGGTCTGGTTCGGCGTATCCTTGAGCCAGAGTCGATGGGTGAACTAGCCCCATCTCTTGGCGTCGTTTCGTCTCCCGAGGTTGGTGCCACGTGGAGCCCGTGGGTTCAGGTTGTTAGGTCGGCAAGTCCATGATCGTTGGATCTGAGCCATACATTTTTCTTTAAATAGGGAGGTTGGTTAAGCAACTCCCCACCATTTGCTCGAAACCTTATGCTTGGGAGCTAGTAAGGACACCTTGGCTATCAATAACCAATTCCCTTAAACTTTTTTTAACAAACATCTTTAGGTAAAGGATTCATGTCCTCAACATGTTCTCCTCGAATTTGGGTTGTGAGGAATATAACCTTCCTAACTGGAGTACTCCTAGCAGCACTCCTAGTAGTGATGGGAGTGATAATAGTGATTTTGAGAACTCCTCTTGGACATCTAGTGCCCAAGTGCTGAGGGAGAGAGTTACGTTCCATGGGGTCAAGCGTGATTAGTAGAGTGCGGGCCCTACCAATGAGAGTATTGATTCCAATCGGCCGAGGGTTGACACCCCAGGGAATGTTCTTGGGCACCTTAATGTTGTGGATGTGGAAGAGATCGAGGAACCCACAGCCAAGGCTGAGAGTAGAGGTGTGACATTGAGGCATTACCCCCACTCTAACTTAGACAACACTCTCAACAAGGTGCAAGTTAGTGCGTTGGCCAAGAGGTACCACATTCCAGGGGACTATAGGGTTAAAGTCCCTTTCATGGGTGATTGGCCATGGCTTGCTCCTGAAGAGGAGGTGTGCGTCCACGAGCATTACCTTCACTTCAGGTTGTAGTTTCCTTTACACCCCTTCATGCCCGAGATCCTAAACCATTACAACCTCACCCTTAGCCAGCTCGCCCCCAATGCCATTAGGACAATAGTGGTCGAATTGGTGATGGCCCATCTCTAAGAGGTGACAGTGATGCTAAATATATTTCGGTGTCTATTCGCACTAAGGAAGCACCCTGACAGGGAGGGCTTGTTTTAATTCCAAGGCCAATGGGAAAGGGTGGTGGACAACTCGTCATCTTTCCATAATTGGAAGAATAAATTCTTCTTCGTGAGTTGCCTCGAGGGCTAGTCCTTTCGGTCTGGTTGGGGGAGACCAGATATGTTGACCAAAAGGATTAAACCATGCAGTAGCGATGAGGAGAAGGCCATGATGACTCGGCTTCGTCTGGGCAGGATGATTCATGCCGGACCCTTGGTGAAGGAGGAGGAAGCCTTGGTGATGGCCGGCCTTAGTCCTACCCCCCTCAGTATGGATGCTCCCGCTGTCTGCCAGTTGTGAAGTTGCTTGAGTTTTGTTAGCATTCTTCTAAATCGTTTGCTTCTCTTGTTCATAGAAATGGAGAGCGGGAGGAAGGTGAAATTACTCGTGACGGTGTTTAAGAGAGTTGCTAGGAAGGAAACTACTAGGAGCATGCCTCGGCGTTAGCTAGAGGAGGGGGCTGCAAGACAATGGGCCAAGGCCGAGGTGGCCCATAGAAAGACAAAGGCGTAGAAGCTCCCTTCCGAAACAACCCAAGACCTTTAGGCCAAAAGGCTTCAACTACGCGAGCAACATCGGCCTGAGGGGACCTTGGGTGGATCACATCAGGTGGAGCCTCAGTCGTCTAATCCATGGGACAAGCCGCTCACCAAGCGTCGATTGATAGCTAGCGATCGGCATGGTCCTCCTCGGGGACTGCTAGTCCTAGACATAATATTCAGTGGACTTTGTTCGGGACAAGCTATTAGACAGGGCTGCTAAGGTATGTGTACACTACTTCGAATTTGTTGTGTCATCAAGGTCTTCTTGGTATCTGACTGATGTTTTTCCTTTCTTATGTGCAAAGGGTCTCTTGCTTGGTTGGCCTCTATGATAAGGTTGAGGTGCTAATTTAGCAACTCTAGCGGACGCAAGAGGAGATCAAGCATTTGAAGAAGCATGCGGCCAAGAACCGGGTACGCGACAAGCACGAGCATTGCAAGAAGGTCGAGGTCGAGGAGACCAATAACAAAGAGCTCATGAAGGAATTGAAGTCCTCCTTGGCCTCATTGGAGCAGCAACTGGAGGAATCGACCATAAAGGCAGTCAAAAAATACAAGAGCGCGAAGGAACATGAGATGGACTTGACATCCTTTGCCTCCTAGGCTTATTTGGAGGGCTTCGAAGACTGCAAGGCCTAGGTGATGAAGGTCCCTCTAAACTTCAATGTCAACCAACTAGATCTGTTTGGTGCCGAAGCTCGCTAGGTAGTAGATATATTGAGGATAGACTACAACCCAATCGTCGAAGTTGTTGCTGATGCCACTACTTAGGCCATCGCTCAAACTGGAAGGGGCCAATAAATTTTTTTTTCCTAGTTTTCTTTTGTTTGGGCCTAGGTTCCCTTGATACTTGTAATTTTTTCTTTTTCTTCTTTTTTTTTTCTTTTGTAAGGGGTCGACGCCTCCCCCATAAGAGGCCTTTATTTTGTAAAAACACCTGAGTGAATACAACTTGAGTTTCTTGGCAAAGATGTTCTTTACTTCTTTTCTTTTCTTCTTTTTGCTTTGTGCTAGGGGCCAAAGGTCTCCCCCCAAAGAGGCATCTTTGTAAAGAAACTTTCCATAGTAATCCTTTACATTTAAAGTGTCTTTTACTTAGTATTTTTGCGAGGACGTTCCGTATTAGAGTCTTGTAGGCCGATGCCGACACCACAAGTTGTTCTTTTATTTAGTCTTGGAACTCTTTGCCTTAGTGAAAAAGAAGGAAGTCTATTTTGGTCAAGGCCGACATCAGGCTCAGTGCATCATCGCACAAGGGCTTTGTAGTTGAGGTCACAAGTGGTTCCTTAGTGGAGAATCACTGGTCCGAGTGTATAACCTTAAGGAAGGTTGTATGCTTTGGGGCCAACGTCTGGTCTGAGCATATAACCTTAAAGAAGGTTTTATGCTGCGGTCAACCGGTCGAAGGGTCCTGGAAGTTGGAGGGAACGAGAACATTTACACAAAAAATGAGATCCAGGGTGAGGAATTTTGCACTTTTCATTCAGAATTTTTCACTAAGGTATTTATAACTCTACTGATAGTACATTCAGAGATTCTCAGAGTTCCAAGTGCGAGGCACCAACCTTCCACTTGTTCTAGCCAAAAGGTGTCGGGTCCTAACTGCTTGCTTGATTCTGTAGGGCCCTTCCTAGTTTGGGCCAAGCTTTCCGACACCAAGCTCAGGGACCATGACTTTTTTGAGGACGATGTCACCCTCCTTGAAGTAACGCTCTCTGACTCAGGAATTGTAGTATCTTGCAACTTTTCATTGGTATGTCGCGACCCTGATTTGGGCTTGTTCTCGAACACCTTCCAGTAAGTCAAGGTCATACCTAAACTCGTCACTGTTCTTGGCTTCCTGGTAAGCCTCAGTCTGGAGCATCAATTAGCTGATCTCTGTTGGGATGACAACCTCCATCCCATATGTCAAGTTGAAGGGGGTTTCACCTATGGCAATCCGAGGTGTCGTTCGGTATGCTCAGATCCCTTTGGTTGTGTCTAATCTTGCCTTCAGTCCGTCCAGGATTGTCATATTGGTGACCTTGTCTAGCCCGTTGGTTTGAGGGTAGCCAACTGAGGTGTACTATTGCTTTATCCCTAAGCTTCCACACCATTCTCTGAACTTGGCATCATCGAACTATCGGCCGTTGTCGATGACGAGCATGTATGGGATGCCAAACCAACAGATGATACTCTTCTAGAAGAAGCTTTAGATTGTTTTAGCCGTAATGGTCACCAAGGCCTCGACTTCGACCCACTTGGTGAAATAGTTTACTGCCATGATGAGGTATTTCTTATTTCTTGTGGCCGGGGGGGAAACTCCAAGGAGGTCCATACCCCACTTTGCAAAGAGCCATGGGTTGCTGAAGGCCGAGAGGGTCATTGCAAGCCAATGAAGGATGTTGGAATGCCTTTGGGATCGATCGCACTTCCGTACCAACTCAATAGCATCCTTTTGGATGGTCGGCTAAAAGCATCCTTGCATGAGTGCTTTCTATGACAAGGCTCTGCCCCCCAGATGATTGCCATAGATGCCTTCATGGATTTCTCTTAGCACATATTTGCCCTTGTCTTGGCAGAGGCATGTAAGATAGGGTAAGGTGAAAGATCTTCTATACAACTTGCCTTCGAGTATGGCATACTATACTGACTACCGTCAAACTTTCTTTGCCTCATTCTTGTCTGACGGTAACTACTCATGTTGCAAGTAGAAGAGAATGGGATCCATCCAGCAAGGCTTAACTTGGATGGGGTACACTTTCCTCTCTTTGATGTTAGGATGTGTCAAGCTTTCGATGTGCACAATGCGACCGAGGGCAGACCATGAGTAGCTGGCAAGTTTTGATAGGGCGTCGGCTTATGTGTTCTCGGCCCGTGAGACCTGGTGCAAGGCAAAGTGTTGAAAGTGATTAGTTAGCTCTCAGACTTTGTTCAAGTACTTGGCCATATTTGGCTCTCTAGCTTCATACTCTCCATTCACCTGGTTCACAACCAATTGTGAGTCGCTAAAGACTTCGATGCGCTTGCTTCCAAGGTCTTTTGCAAGCTGGAGGCTAACTAGCAGGGTCTCGTACTTGGTGTCATTGTTGGAAGCGGGGAAACCAAACTGCAATGCATACTCTAGCTCGCTACTGTCCAGGGTAAGAAGTATGAGGCTGACTCTACTTCTTTTGGAATTGGAGGATCCACCTACAAACAAAGTCCAGGTCGGTGATTCTTGTGGTTGGGGGCCTGTCTATGGTCGTGGTTGAAGGTGCATTCAACCAAGAAGTCTGTCAATGCTTGTGCCTTTATAGCTGGTCTCATTCTCATGCTTAGAGAGCACCAATTTGAGGGGCTGGTTGAGATCACTAGCGAAAGGCCTTAGCTTCTTGGCCGAGATCACTAGCGCAAAGGCTACTTTTTTACTTCTAGATATTTGGTCTCGGCCTCATAGAGCTCCTTGCTAATGTAATATACTAGCCTCTGAACCCCCTCATCTTCTTGAACCAATATTGAGCTAATGGCTTCATCCACAGTCGAGAGGTGCAAAAGTAAAGTCTCTCCCGGGAGGGGCCTTGTGAGCAAGGGTGGTGATGCGATGCAGGACTTTAACTCTTCGAAATCTTTCTGGCACTCTTCTGTCCATTGGAAACCCTTCAACTTCTTGATGGATTGGAAGAAAGTTATGCACCAGTCGGCCGACTTGGACATGAATCGGTTGAGGGTCGCGACTCAGCCAGTGAGCCTCTGAGTTTCTTTGGTCGGTCGAGGGGGCTTCGTGTCCAGTATGGCTTGTATATTCTCAGCTTTAGCCTCTATGCCTCATTGAGTGACTACAAAACCCAAGAATTTTCCTGAGGTGACCCCAAGGGCACACTTGGTGGGGTTCATCTTCATGTTGTATTTTCTCAGCATCCCAAAAGTCTTGTCAAGGTCCGACATAGGCTTTGACGTTTCTTCCCATATGCTGTATTTTCTAGCCCTAAGACTCTTCACAACCATGTCATCTTCATGTTGTATTTTCTAGCCCTAAGACTCTTCACAACCATGTCATCGACATAGGCTTTGACGTTTCTTCCCATATGCTCCTTGAAGATCTTGTTTACTAGCCTCTTATAGGTGGCCTCAGTGTTCTTCGGTCCAAAAGGCATCACCTTGTCGTAGTAGGTGTAGTGCTCAATGATGAATGAGGTCTTCTCCTCATCAACCAAGTGCATCTTATCTGGTTGTAGCTGGAGAAGGCGTTCATGAAGTTTAGTAACTCATATCCTATGGTGGCATCAACAAGGTGATCAATCATCGGTAAAGGAAAGTTGTCTTTGGGGCAGGCCTTATTGAAATCTGTGAAGTTAATACAAATGCGCCATTTCCCATTAGCCTTCTTAACCATGACCACGTTAGACAGCCATTTCCCGAGTAGATTGTCCACCTCCTCTCCGATGGCTTTCTAACGCTCCGGTGCAAAATTCCTCTTCTTTTTCCGAACCGACCTACAGCTTGGGTCCACACTCAACCTGTGAGTAATAATTGAGGGTTTGATTCCTAGAATATTAGTGGCGGACCAAGCAAACACGTCAGTATTGACTTTGAGGAAGTTTACTAGTTCAAAAAATATGTCCTAAGGGAGGCAAGACCTGACTTGTACCATTTTTTAGGGCTCAGCCTCGTCTAGGGGTACCGAGATGAGGGGCCTTGGAATGGGGCTTGCTAGCCTGTCAGCTGCTGCTATCGGAATCTGAGGGGTCGACCCCTTCTAGGCCCCCCAAGAATTGGCTTAGTGGGGTATGAGCGGATTGTCCTCCACATTGTTTGTGGCTTCCAGTGGGGCAGCTACCCTGTGGGTGGCTTCCTGTCGGGTGCCCTATGTTGTCTAATTGTCGGGCCAGGTTGTCCATCCTGCTTAGAACTAGCTCAAATTGGTAAATTGTGATTGTTTCGAACATTAGGGATGGAGTCTTGCTTGTCAGCCATTTTAGGGATGCTAGTCAATTAAATTAGATTAGGTTTTTTCTTAAGGGAAAGTTTTTAAGGCATTCCCACAAACGATGCCAATTGTTGTTGGCAATTGTCGAACACGGGTGGATCTATATTGATCCAATTATAAATGGGTTGATTTCAAATCTTCCCTAATGATTTCAATTTCAAATTCGGACAATCACATACCATTTGCAAACTCTTACCCTAAAATAACTATTACCATTTACTCATCTAGGCATGCTATTGAACTAATTCCAGCCTATTTTCATATTTACATATATCAATATTATATAATTAAATATGCCTATATAGGCATCTATGAATGTATGTATCAGTAATTTTAAATTTAAATATAAAAAAATTCAAAAATGCCTATATCTATCTATCTATACTATCTATAAAAGTGTGAATAGTTGTCCCTGACTTGTGAAAGTTTTATTGGACAACAAATCTCCCCTTTATATAGTTTGAATTGGAAAACAAGCAAAGACAAAATTGTTATTTTACATTTTCATTTAGTACTATTTATTTGATAAAAAGACACAAAAATACTTCTTTTGTTCAATAATTTAAAAACAAACTATAGTAAAAGATGCCATTTTACATTTTTCATTGAATGCTTATTTATACTATTATTAAAAGTGTGAATAATGGTGTGGAAATTTTATTTGACTAAATTACCCTAGTTTTTAAATTTGGTTTTTGTCTAATTTTAAGGATGGAAATGTAATTTTAAAAACCACTTTTCTCATCATTCAAATCCCTTTCATTAAGTCTCATATTAAAAGTATTAACTCTCATTAACATTCATTGAATCATTTTCTTAACTAAAATACTCATATTTTTGAATTTGGTACCTTTGTAATTGTCATAAAATGTAATTTGCAATGTTTTAAAAACCAACACGGAGGTTGAAGCATTTTTGCCTCCGGGTCGTGGGTTACTAGTTTGACTGGCCAGGTTGAGCGGTTCAGACCGTGCCACGTTAGCATATATGTATTAAGTGTATATATATACATATACATATTTAAAAGTAATGTATAAATATGTTTTAGATATGTTATATGTATTATTTTATATTTAATGTATGTTTTCTAATTTTTTTATTTATAAAAATACTAAAAATTGCAATTTGAGGCAAAAAAATGGGGTTTTTTGGCCTTGGGACGCATAGATCTTGAAAAGTTACCCAAAATAAAAAAATCACCCCAATCGGACATCAGAGTGCAAAGTTACGGCCTCTGAAAGTTTGCATGTATTTAGTGTGCAACCTGTGACCAAGCCACTGGGTCGAACGGGTCAACGGTCGAACCGGCCAGGTCAAATGGTTCTTGACCAAGTCAATAGTTTTTAACTATCTAACGGGTCTTGATTGAACCAGACCTAGAATGTTGGCCAGGTGACGGTTCGAACGGTTTAACCAACCAGGTCAACAACATGTTGAAAAGATTAGTAATTTAAACTACTACATTTCACAAAATAAAAAATAAATAGATTTTATAAATTGGATTTACAAATACTTTTAATGATATAAAATACATGTTTTGTAAAATCTATCCAAATGTGTTAACCCTTGATATCATAAATAAATAAATAAAATGGAAAAGTATAAAAACACAAAGACATTATATAATAATACAAAATTTTATAAATAACATTTATGCACCTATCTCATATTTATATTAATCATATTAAAGAAAAAATAGTGTGATAAATAATATTTTTTTTATTGATGTTGGAAATAAAATATAAAATTTAAAACCAACCCAAAAATGAAATTGTTTTCTTATTAGCGGATCAATAGTTCAACCTTTCGGGTCATATGTGTCAATTATTGATTTCATAATTACATAATAAAAATTAAAACAAAATAATAATACAAAAATATGAAAAAGATATAAACTCTGTAGAAAACATTTGGACACATCTCTAACATTTTATAGTAATCATATTAAAAAAAATAGACACAATAAACAAGAATAGTTTTTAACTTTTTATTGATGATATAAAGAAAATACAAAAATTCAAAGCTAACTTTTTAGGTCAAATGTGTCAATTCATGTAGTTATAATTAAATAATAAAATTTTAAAAAGATAAAAACAGAAAAATATACTATAATATATAAATTATGTAAAAAATATTTGAGAATATCTTTATATTAATGAACAATAATAAATATGATAAATAGGAATAATTTTTATAGACATTAAAATATAAAAAAAATATAAAAAATTTAGAAACATATTATATACTATCATCATCATAAATTTGTGACATACAAAACAAATATACACATACCAATTAATGTTAAGAGTACGTATTATGCACAGGTACAACTGAGTCTCCTTCACACCCCCAAACCCTGATGGTAGCAATAGGATTTGATCCTATGTCTTTGCTATAACGAATAAAAGATACCACTAACTAAGTCACCATCAGTGAATATATCAGGTCATAAAAATTAAATCAAAATATTTTAATAATATCATATAATATCCATATTTGCAAAGGATAATATTCTGATCTTTAAATGAATGTTAACCCATTTAAAAAGTACATTAAAAAAATTTCACAATCTAACATGTCTTTTCCCCTCTTTTTCACCTCTTTACCTTTTTAGATTTTCTTATACATGCATGATGCCGTTCCCTTGCACTAATATATTATTCTAAAAATAGTCAATTTTAACGTATTAAACTACAAACATTTTGAGAAAAAAAAAATGACAAACCAACCCAAACGCCAGAAGTCATTGTTATAATTAACTCGGTTTGGGTTAGGATTAACCTCAAGCAAACAGGCCAAACATAACCTGCCCCCAACACTCTCTCTCTCTCTATATATACATATATAAAACTGTTCCAACTAATATGGACCTAATTACCTGCTCACCCGTGACCCGTTGTTATGGTTCAATGAAAGTTATATTTATATATTTTTCAATGTTACTGTAGTTTCATGAGTATTTCATTGTATATATTTGTAACGTTTTTGTGCCTAAGCACTACAAAACAAACAGATAATTGTGTGGCAAATCTTGTAGAGGAATGGGTGCCAATGATGGACATCAAGCTAGTTAAAAGGCTCCAAATATGAAGAATTTACCTCAAAGGAGGGCTTTAAAGAAACCAAAAGAACAAAAGATAGATAAGGCTTAAAATATCGCAACATATCAGTGCATATTGAATGATATGTATCAGTTTTCAAGTTGTTGAAATTAGAGTGTCGTATATTTGAAATGCTTGATACTATAAAAGTTTTAGTGTTGAACGTATCGATACTTTGAACCTTGAGGATAGATAGCTAGATTACTAGCTCCTTAGAAGTGAAAGGTATTGGAAAAGAAAGTAGTAAAGGAAAAGATGGCTTAGCCAACTTGGACCATGAATTCCCAACATTAATTGATAACCGATGACCATTCTGATAATGAGAAGAGAATTTGGACAAGCAAATTGATCAAAGCTGTCAACTGATGGTCCTTGTACTCTTGTTTAACTTGTCTTTCACTTTCTCAAACCTTTAGCAAGTGGAGAAGAAAAAGGAGGAGTGGAAGAAGAAGGCCAACCTGTTACATTTATGAAATCTGAAAAGAAGGGCATATGACATTCACATCGATATCACAAAACATATCCTTTTATGTCTCTTAAAACCTAACCAAAGTCGCATAATGGGACATTACCAAAGTATCTCCTTGTCCCTTAATAAGTGAACCAGCTACATCACAAGACCCATAACAAGGTGGAAAGGAAAAATAAAGCCGTGGTAAAGGATGTCAAACTAGTTGAATTTGGTATGACTTGTCTCAAAACTAAACCCAATCCAAACCTTTTGCAGGTTTGGCTCACTTCACTTGACTCAAGTTGGGATCTCCTCTCAATAAAAACTGTCCCAACACTCTTCCAATATGATCTGAGTCCTCACATCTCACCATAAGGATGGGACCCATCATGTATGAAATGTGCGGATACAGATCATGTTGGAACCTATTGAAACTTTTTTTTTCTTTTTTGAGGGGAGATCCATACTCACTTAAATCCCAACCCTATATTCTAAACCTGACTGATTGGCATCCCTATGAACCAAAGAAAGAAAGAGCCCAGAACCAAAGGGAAATCCTGATTCTAGATCTGTGGTAATTAAGTGGGTCATGACTCATGGGTGAGGTTATGGAGATTGTTTGGGATATGCCCTAAAAAACCCAAATGTTATTAATGTAATTTAAGCAAACCTAGTTTTTCATTCTTTTTACCGCCATATCCATTATTAAATTATGAGTACCTAAATCATTTCTTATTACTTCACTCCTAATTAATGAATAACCCAAAAGCTCTAATAAAAGCATTATTATCAATTGCCCAAAGTCTAAGATTCAACCCACATTCAGAAATTAGAAAAAAAAAAAGATTGTCTTTCTAGCATGAAGGCATGCCCAAGAGATTTTGACCCATCAGCTCAGTTTTGGAAGAGTACAAATATAAATATATACAATGCAAATATAAGGTTTAAAATACAAAACACAGGGGTATTTGTACTCTTCCCAAACTGAGCCATCAGGGTGAAATGGTCAGCCCAGTTATATTTGGTGTCCATTAGGAAAAACACGTATTTGGTTGCAGTGCAATTTTATTTGAACTAGTATAAATGCATGAGAGTGCAAATGAAAAAAAAATGCATTCTTATTTAATTTTGTTTTGGGTTTTACTTCATTCTGCTTCGTGTCTTAATTTACTTTATTTGTAATGCAATCAAACAAAATAAGCAAAAATTTAAAACAAAAATAAGTCAGAATTTATACTCAAATCATTTATACTGTCACAATTTTGTATCAGTGCAAATTTATTTACATTACAACCAAACACAACTTAATTGTTTTTGTTGCATATTCAAATAAAAAAATGGATCTAAATGTGGTGCAACCCATACTTTGGTTTTAGTGTTTGAATGTTGGGTGGCCTGATATTTTTGGGCCAGGCCAAGTAGGTTGGCAAAAGTATTATTGTCTTCGGGGTGATACCCAATCAGAGTATCTTTGCTGTATATCTTAGCCACATGGCACATGTATTACAAAATATTGAACTAAAATGGTTGACCCGAAAACGGTTCATTAATTTGATCCTAAACCATTCTGACCCGATTTCACCAGATCTACCTCTACATTTTTATTCACATTGTAAATAAGGTTGGATTGTTCTAATTATCATGTAAATAAATACACACATTATTTCATACATATAACTTCATAAGTTTTTGTTATTTTAAAATAATTATTCACTATAAAATCTTGAAAAGAAGAAAAATAGAAAAATACCACAAATAATAGCATTAAATATGATATTTGAATAGAACAAAAGTACAGCTAATCTCATATAGTGGGGGAAGGTTACAAGAGAAGGAAATCAAATAGCTGATGTCCATGTGAAAATAGTGCACGGAAAAGATGAAAGCGATTTCAGAGAAAGAGGCCAGAAATTAATTAGAAGAATAGCTTTTGAGAATGATTAGGGATAAAGCTACCCCCAAGGTTTTCTGATCAGCCTTCTGCTCACTACCAAAAAAATGTACTATTTTTTTTAAAGCGTTAAAATATGACAAATAATTAATATGGATGGGCAAAATTGTCTTTGAGAATTCGGGATGTAAACTAATTGCTTTTTGTTGCTTCTCTTTTTGTAAGAGGTAATTATATATGTAGATGGATGTATAGTACATGACAAAGACATTCTTAACGCTTTTATGTGTTTATCATGGTTTATTCATATAAGGTGTCTAAAATTGTCATTTTAAGATACTTTAAGAAGGTTTGGGGCTAAACTCTTCTAGTATGTATTTGGTATAGCTATTGTTTATTAAATGTATTTGATTTTTTCAAAATCGAGAAAAGTATTTGGTAAATAATTTATGGATGCCATTTGTCACTATTAAGTGTTATATCAATAAAATAGTGAATACGTTCAACCATTGAGAAAAGCGTTAAAATGAAACTTCCTCTAAGAATTGGTGCACACATAAATCAAAACCCACTTTTGTGAATATCAATATATACAGATGAATATGATGAAAAAAATGCTGATTTGGTGATGACATGATGGTAATTTGATAAACGTCTATCATGAAACGCCCATGGAAAAAAAACACATGCATAATAAGGCCTTGTTAAGTTACAACCAATAAGCTTGAATGATAGGGTTAGTGTTGGCTTCACTACTTACAAAATGCAAAAGCTACAAGGTCATGGTTGGGACTAGGTTATGTGTTTTTCTTATAAATTCAAGACTAACTCTACCCTGATCTTGCCCAAGCTCAAGTTGTTAATTAAGAGGTCAATTCTACTCTTAGATGTTGAATTCGAGTTGAACTGAGAACATTTCATGCCAAAAAGTCAGATTGGGTTGAAGTTTGGGTTTGGTTAGGGTTCAGCCTTAACTGACATGTCTTCACATTTGATGATTTTAATGTATAAATCTATATCTATTATTAAAAGTAGGAATAAGGTCTAGATTCTGGAATTTTTGTTGAATAAAATACTCTTTTTGTTGAATTTAGTCCCTTTTATTATAAGGCAAAAAAATGTTATTTAAACTACTACTTAGGTTAAATTCATTCAATTCTCTCTTATTAAGTCCTATAGTTAAGATATTAACTTTCATCTTCTCATTAATTCCTATGTTTATTGTAAATTAAATAAATGAACACCAAGGCAAATTTTTCTAATTTTAAGTGTAAGAAACCAGTGAACCTTGATATGATAATTTTAAGTCTAAGAAATTAGAATATTATGACCAAATGAAATGAAAAAAATTGGACCAACCTGAAGCCAATCTGATCTCCCCACTTCACCTCTAGCTAACCCTAACCTAGTTATGGATAAAGATGTCGGATTAAAAAAGAAAAAGGAAAAGGAGAAATGACTCAAATCAGTGAACCTTCACCTGACTAACTAACAGGGGCCCTAGCTATTTCAACCAAACTGTCACAACAAAGGTGGTACTGATTAATCAATACCAAATATTTTACAAAGTTACAAAGAATACATGTAATTAATTTGTCCACTTGTAGTGAGAATAGAGCACGAAAAAGAAAGAAGTAATTAATCCCAATCCCACCAAAGATGACTAGAGATTAATAACAAGAATAGAATTATTCGGGATATAATAAGCTACCCTCAAAGATTTTAGATCAGTCTTCTGCTTACTACCAAAAATGTACTATATATATTTTCTTGAAGGGTAAAGGTGTTAATGTTGAGGAGAATCAATAATCGTAATATAGATGGATAAAATTGTCTTACACAAATCAAGACACAACTAGTTGATTCTTGTTGCTTTGTTTATAAGAGATATATGATTATATATAGAAATATATGTGCAGTACATGACAGACATTTTTATGTGTCTTTCCTCATGGCTTATTTGTATAAATTTCATATATAATGTCTAAAATTGTCATTTTAAGGGGATATTCAAGATATTTTGAGAAGGAATTAGCAGGTTTATTGTCAAATTATCAGGTTAACGGCCTATTAGTTATAAGGATTTGACTATGATGCCGAAAACACATCATACCGGAAAAACACATAATCAATCAACCGGTATCAAATGGTTAAGAGGTCAATATTCTACTCTTAGATGTTGAATTTGAGTTGAAGTGAGAAGATTTCACCCTGAAAAGCCAGGTTGAAGTCCAAGTTAGGGCTAGGTTGAAAAACATAAACCCAACTTAACTTTCAAAGTAACTTTGGGTTGAGTTAGAACCGAGGTCTTGGTGAATCCAAACCTGATATGTCTCATATTTGTATATATAAATATGTATATACTATCTAAGCATGCATCCACAAATGTATATATCTATGTGTGTCTATAGGGTGTCAATGGACCAGTTTTGAGTTGGACTCCATCCAAATCAAAATCAATTTGGACAGACTAATAAGATATATTGAATTTGGACGGACTGGATGGACCAATAAAACATATTGAGCCAATATCTGGTCCATTGATAGAAGATAAGAACATAGGTGTCAATGGACCAGATTTGAGTTGGAACCAATCTAAATTAAAATGAATTTAAATAGATTGGACAGTCCAGACACTGAACTGCACCGATCCAAAATGGTCAAAAATATTCATTAGACTGGATTGAACCAGGTCCATTTGCAATGGACTCACACTGGACTGGATTGGATTGGACCAAATCCAGTCCAATTGACACCCCTAAGTGTGTATCAACAATTTTTTAGTTTTAACTTTGTGTAAAAAAATGTCAACGGTTAGGATTGTTCGGAGTCTACTCCTCTCAAGACCCCGAATAGTTGAGACCAACATTGGATAATAACTTTATACTTTAAAGACAAAAAATTTCTGGTGTGATATAATTAAATATGGTACTCCATGAACCATGAATTTGTCCTCATCCATATAATAGTTCTAAAACCAACGAACCAAGGTTCAAAGTATCAACACGTATTGACCCATATCGGCTGATACGTATCATTCTGGGACCCCTTCAATACGCCCCTACAGTGGGTGTATTGGGGGGTCTGACTGGTTCAGGGGGTGGAGGAGCCCTAAACCGCCCCCCCTGAACCGGTTGTGAAAAAAAATAAAAAAAAAACATCAAAATATTTATCGATTCGTTTAATATGCCCATACCGGCGTATCGATATTTTAAACCTTGCAACGAACCTTTCATATATCTCTAATAAATAAGAACATTTTGTCATAATAAAACGAGAAAACCAGGCCAACCCCCAAACCCAACCTGACTTTTATGAGTAGGGTTAGTGTTACCCTCAGTCCATCTGATATAACCCGGTCCAAGTTGCAACCCTAGCTGTGCCTTTCCCTACATATGGCTGAAGATACATGGTCAATTAGTTTATCAAGTAAGAAAAGAAAGGTAAAGAACAGAAATGCCTTCAATTTGAAAGAGAGCATATGTTTTAGCTTGACACTATAGGTTTGTATCCCATGATATGCCACTATATCAACCTGACTCTGACATCATCTTGACTAACTAATAGAGATCCTAGCTATTAGTTAGGGTCTCTATTAGTTAGTCAAGATGATGTCACTATATCAACCAACTAAGAGCTTACCAAACTGTCACAGATTTTAGAAGGAATAACTGTAACTAATCAATTTATATATATTCGTAAGAGAAGAAAAACCGAGTTGATTTCTCATGACGAAATGGGGCAACAAAAAGAAAGAAGTGAATTCATTAAAGAAGACTAGAGATTAATTAATAAGAAGAATATATAACCTTTAATTTGAGGATTATTTGGAACAAGCTACTCCTAAGTTTATAGGCCAGTATTCTACTTACTACTTATCGGTGCATATAGATTGTAACTCTTTGAGGGTCAATACCCATCTTAGTCCTGGCTCAATTCTTGAAACTTGAAAAGTTTTTAATTTAAGCACATCACCCCCTGATCCCAACGGCATGCATGATACACAAATTTTGAATATTATGCACATCAATACCTTGAACCTTGATATAAATAATAATATTGTTTTTGAGAGATCACGACATAATAGGTGTTTGGCATTGGTATTGGAACATTATATCGTTTTCTCATAAAAATGGTGATGGGTATGTGTGAGTTGTAAGTGTTTATTTTTTATTTGGAAGTGGTACTGTCACATAGGCTGTTATCTGGGAAAATAATACGAGTTTTGTTTGATATCAGTACTGTAGAACCGTTTTCAGCATTGGTCATATTATCCAACGTCCAAGATGATGTTTTCTCAGAAAATGGCATCAATACTAAACACCCACATAGTTAATTGCTTCTTACTTTATTTATATTTTTTTTTGGTAAGAAGGAAGAATTTATTAAAAAAACACTGAAAAAGCAAAACAGATACAACCACCAAAACTAAACAAGAACAGAAGAAAAAAAAAACAAAGCACCAATAGCACAGAAAGAAAAAAAGAAAAAAAACAATAGAAAAACTACTAACTAACTACTGAAACAGAAAGACTGAGAACTGGGACTACTGTTTATATGAGGTAATTACAAATAATATAGATGCATGTGTACTACATGACAAAATATTTTGTGTTTTTAGGGTTCTAATAATTTCGTATAAGATGTTTAGAATCGTCCATCTCAAAAGGATATAAGATATGTATTTTGAGAAGAGGGCAAGAGAATTAGCAGTATTGGTAGCTGTCAACTTATTCAGCCATGTTCAGCCATTGAGAAGAGTACAAATACATACAAAATACAACAAGAATCTCATTAGAAATTTCCCATGTTAAGCCAACTTGTTCAAACTTTTCCCCAACAAGGATTTTTGATTAATTAATTCAGATCTCATCCCCACAAAATTCATCTTCACACCATCCTCAAAGCCCTTACAATATGTTCAATGTAAATATAAATGCTGCCATTTCTATGAAACTTGAATATTTGTATTTGTCCTCTTCTCAAATGGAGCCTTAGGCTCAGTTTGGAAGGAGTATAAATACAAATATGTAAAATGCAAAACCTTATATTTTGTATTATTTTGTATGTATTTGTACAGTACATATTTGTATTTGTACTTCTTCCAAACTGAACATTAGGTTCAGTTTGTTTGCAGCACACATTTCTTTTGCATTAATATAAATAAAGGGGAGTGCAAATGGGCTGGGTGCAAACTAAGGGTGCAAGTCGGATTGGCTCGAGTTAACAGTTTACACTGTTTTGGGCTTGGGCTTCGAGTTAGGCCTATTAAAATTTTGACAAAACCCCAATCTTAACCCAAAAAAGTTGCACCCCTAGTGCAAACTCTGGTTTACTTTTTACTTTAGATTTGACTTTGTTTCGTTTGTTTATGAGTAAAGGATGTAGCCCCTTCTTTATTTGAAACAAAATGGAGGCAAGATGAAGCTTATTTGTTTGAGAATAGTAAGATGGAGGCATAATGTTGTAGTCCCCTCATTATATGAGAGAAATACATGGAGGAAGGTTGTGCAAATTATGCATCAGTATTTTAGGCTCCATTTGGAAGGAGTACAAATACAAATATGTAGAGCGCAAAACCTTTTATTTTGCATTATTTTCTATGTAATTGTATTGTGCATATTTGTATTTGTACTCCTTCCAAACTAAGCATTAGATTGTGTTTGGTTGCAATGCAAATTTATTTGCACTGATACAAAAACATGATAGTGTAAATGATTTCAGTGCAAATTGTGATTTATTTTTATTTCAATATTTACTTCATTTTGTTTGATTGTAGTACAAATGAAGTAAAATAAGACCTTAAGCAAAATAAAATAAAATGCAAAACAAAATTAAACCAGAATTTGTGTTCTTATCATTTGCACTCCTATGTAATTGTACTAATACAAATAAAATTGTACTGCAACCAAACACATTCTTAGTATATGTTTGGCATCGATGCTGCAAATATAGGAAATGGTGCTGCTGATGTGTGGGTTGGAAGCACCGTTCAGAAAATGGTGTCTTTTTATTTCTATTTGGAAACATATCTGTCAGGTAGGATGTTTCCTAGAGCAACAACAACACTTTCTGTTTAGTACCAGTACTCCATGTTTGTTTTCAGCACTGGTAACCATTATAGGAAGTCCACATCACGTCCTCGTTGGAAGCAATGTGCTGCAATCTGAGAAAAAGCCAAATTCGGTGTTGCTCCAAACCATGCCTTATCGATTTCCAAGGCATGGTTTGGAGCACCGTTTTTTATGGAAAAATGGTTCCAAACAAACAAGAATTTCTTGGAGCACCATTTTTTTTGACGTGGCACTGATGTGTCACTGTTTTCTGGAGCAATGACATCGATGCCAAACATATGCTTAGATGCAAAATTTGCACTACCAATGAGTGCAAAGGAAACAAAAAAAAAGTGCAAATTTTGCAACAGGTAGAAATACAAACCATAGTCACAAACAAATGGGTGCAAGGCTGAAATGAGTGCAAAATTTATATTTTATCTAGATTTACATTGCAAACAGACAAAGCCTTAAGACCAAGGTTTTAAAACCCTCATTGACCCGGATGGTTGGTTCATTCAGCCCATATATCGGCTAGGGTACTAATTTCGTTTCAGCCCCAAGTCATTATTTTCCCAAAAAACTATTGAATTGATCATAAACCTGTTGACCCTGGTGGCCAAAGTTGTTCTGTTTTTTGTCCGGTCAATTTTCAAAGCACTGCTTAAGAATGAAGAGGGAGATACAAACAATTTGGCCCTTGTTGTTGCCAAGGATGGGTCGAGGGCAACAAAGTAATTACACTTCCATAGACGAGGGCTAGTTGAGTCCGAGGGCTTCAATGTTTGACCTATGAGTAAGGGAACACATCAGAGGCCCTGGGAATTATTGAAGGGATGTGAGATCCATCACATGGACACCCAAAAGGTGCGGAATAGGGTGGGCGAATTTCAAAAATTTCTCTCCCTTCAACTGGGAATCGTATTCCTTATTTTAGAAAAATCATATTTTTCAAGGATCAATCTTGAACCATAGATCAAACCAGATTTGAAACAAAACAGTGGGAGAGGGATATACCCCTGATACAGAGAAATAGTATCTCTCAATGGAGGTGTTCACGCCCAAAGAAGATCACCAAAAACTGCTCCCACTGAAGATGACATAGTGGATGGAGGAGTAGAATCAGTAGGGTCCTCCCACGAACCGAATTCTTCAGCAAGAATCCAATGGAGGCAGTGAGCACAACTTCTTATCAGCCTTTCACCAAAGACTGATGTCAAGGTCCAATCTTGACCACTCCTATAATGTTGGAGAACAAAATGGCAGTATGGCTGCGGCAGGAAGGGATCACAGGGAGAAGGCACAATCACACTATGTATTCTTCTCTTTGTAATTTGAGATATGGTATCTCTGGAATTTCTGGGATGGATTGGATGGTTCGCCCCCTCCTGCTTTTATAGGCTTAGAGAGATCAACTCCTGATCCTATCAGGAGTTTCCTAATCAGATCATTATCTGAATTTGGACTCTCTTCAAGTGATAAGGATAAGACCCTTATCTTATCTGCAGATTAGATCAGCCTTCTCCTGATCTTATCAGGAGGTTTCCAGATCTGAATTCAGATCTGATCTCTCTGAGTGGATAGGG